>JALPQI010005706.1:0-68822 GCA_025490895.1 Thaumatotibia leucotreta | reverse complement strand
AGATAAATTATAAACAAATGCTGGAATATGAATATTTCTTACGGTTTGTTTATACATTATCGTTCGCAACTTTTATTGATAGTGACATGAGATATGTTATTTCAATAAATTTTAATGTTGAATTAAATGAAATGTAATATCACCTCATTAAATTTAGGTTAAGTGTGGCTACTGTAATGATCAGCGTAGCGCAGTAGTTTAGTATTTTTTTCGATCTTTTTTTTCAAAACTGATCAATTTATATACCTACAACACAAATATACCATTTTATTCAAATAAAAAACCAGCCATTACAAAATCTACACTAAGTATAACAATTTAAAACTATGCCTAAAAATTAACCTAAAACTACAAAGCACTAAGTAAATTATACCTACTTAAATTAATTCTAACTAACCTAACCTATATCTAAGATTAGGCCTTGTCGCATTGTACTGAGGATGCAGGCGGTATTCCCTCGCTGTATCGCAATGCTGATTAAATATTTTCTCAGCATCCAATTATATGCATTTAGTGTAGAGCATCTTTAACTTGCTTAAGGGCATTTCATTACGCTGTCCTTACACGCACATACAATTATTTATGTGCATTGCTAATTAACCGCTACTTTAATATTGCTTTTATATTGCAAAAACCACATTATGGGTTTAAGTTTATTTTTCGTTAATGAAGTAGAAATATATTTCGTGCTGAATTATAGGTGTATACAGGTTTCTTTGCATTATTACGGATAAAACAGTCGTCGTATACCGTGTAGTGACGACAGAAAGATTACGTTTGTCACCACCCCAACTCTTCCCGTGGGTATGGTAAAAGTCGGCTAAGAGATTGAAGTGTCAGTAACCATTATTTGATAGAAGATTAATGATGAGCAAAGCGTCATCATAGTGGACACATTAATGCGATCGACTCCGCTTGTTCAGCGTGGCGATTATGAGCATTTACCTCCTATGTGTCGCATAATGCACATAGTTAATAGGAGAGGTCTACGTCCAGCAGTGGACTGAGATATGCTGATGATGTGAAATATATTTTAGGCACTTGACCCGTAATTTTTCTTTCCTTCGTGAGAATTGAGAAAACTGTTTTTGGCAATTTATGTTCCAAAACTTCAATATTATACTAACACTATTCTGGCACAACACTTAACCAACTAAACAATAGGAAACTAAGCCCTCTCGAAGAGGATATAAAGGTGGAATTCAGAAACAGTATTTAAGGCCTTTCAAGACAACACATACGATATCGGACTAATAGCACACTCTGGAATAAGCCATATAGCTGTCGGATTCCTAAAGATTTAAAACCTAACCGAAATTCTCCTCAAAATACGCTCAGTTATAGATTTCATAATATCAGATACGCCATTAACAATTGGTTTTATAAATTTAGGGAAATTATGTAATTTACATGATTTAAGTCCAATTGAAATGCAAAGTATATACGAGTAGTATAAGAATAAATAAATGAAATCAAATGTTCCACCAAAAAAAAAATAGGTACCGAAGTTTACCAACGCCGGAGATGGGATTTGAACCCACGTCCTCGGCTTGTTGACGTCTGAGGTGGTCAAGTGGTTTAGGCATCATTAACTGAGGTATTTTTTCTTCGGTACACAACATGTAATATTTTATTTATACACAGTTTATACTCAAAACACATTTATCAAAACAAACTAAGTTATTCCACAAAATAGATATGATTCCGTTATGTTTTACACATTTCTAGAATGGTTTTTATTTTCGAAGCGAGTCTTAAATTATTACCGATTTGATTTACCGACTCCCATACGAAGTCGTATATTCTACGATTTGTATTGAATGTGTATCCAAGATGCCAATCGCTAACGCTTAGTGTCGTACCGGGTCTCTCTCTGTCACTCTTTTTATTAGAGCGACAAAGACAGTTGCATTTATCCTGAACGTTAGTGATTGTCATTTTGGCTTTGAGTTTTGGTATTATCAAACCGCGATCAAAAGTAAATTTGAAACTACTGTTTACAAAAGGCGAAAACTAACGAATAAAAAACATCAGAGCAACAACTCTGATTTGTTTCGATATTTACAGTGCATGATGCAAAATATACATACAAATACATCATAGGCACTAAAAATGTATCCGTATTCATCAAGTCATAGCATACTACGTACCTATACGGTAGTTGTCTCAGTTCATCAAAAACAAGAACTTCACGTAAATTTCACATATACTCGTACTTGTGTAACTACCATTTTTTCATAATCTACTAATTATTTCGAAAAAGTAAATAAAATGTATTTGTTATCAATGCTTGAAAATATCATGAAATTATTTCATAAATTAATAATTTCATGATATTTTCAAGCATTCATGCTAGTTATAGAACTTTGTACCTTTGAACAACTCTCCTGGAAAATGATGATTTTGCACTTGTACATATATGTATGTTGTTACATATATGTAGGAGGTATCGATATGACGAAGCTTGTTGCGGATTCCATCATTGATGTGTATGAGACGCAGCCTGTTGCTGATTTATTTTGCTTTTGTTGCCCTCTGATGAAGCCTGTGTTGCAGATATGTTTCCGATGTTTAATAAATTATGCATATCCCAACTCTTTTCTTGGTAAATATTATGTCACTTGTTGTCTCAACAGTGCTTTCAAATTTACTTTTAATCGTGGTTTGATGACAGAGGACATGGTTTATCTGTGTAGTTTATGTAATCTGTGTTGGACTAGAATTTACGAGTACATGGTATCGACACGCGGCTCATATATTCCGCTGAGCCTTCAGCCGGGAGTTCGTCTATTCCACACTTCCACACCGCGCTGTTTATTGCTCTCTTGGCTAATACTAACTTCTAGTGTTATGGAGTTTTTAAATAATGTGTTCATGCTACTTCAACAAAACTACTATAGGTCAGCCTCCATAGCCTAGTTGGTAGTGACCCTGCCTACGAAGCTGGAGGTTCCGGGTTCGAATCCCGGCGAGGGCATTCTTTGTGTATTTATTTTTTATTTATCACAAATGTTTGTTCCTTGGTCATGGCTGTCTATGTATTTAAGTATCTATATGTATCTATCTATTATACCTATATATCGTCGCCTGGGTGCTTAGCCAAGTTGCCAATCGCTAGCGCCTGCTAGCGCATCGTAGTTTTCCCTCTTTGTCGCACTAATATGAAGGAGTGACAGAGAGGGAAAACGACGATGCGCTAGCAAGCGCTAGCGATTGGCAACTTGGCTAAGCATCCTGGTACCCACATCACAAGCCTTAATTGAGCTTACCGTGGGACTAGGTCGATTTGTCTAAGATGTCCCAAGATATTTATTTATTTATTTATTTATTTATAGGTAGCAATGTACAAGTTGTAGAACATTCTTCAGATTGCGAAATATACTCAGAAATTTCCGAGTATTTTAATTTGAATTTAAGAATAAGTTTTCATTGCGAATGTTTCCATGAGAACTTATAAAAAAGTGTTATGAAGAATATTGCATTTCACAATTGAATAAACAAGGTATAAAATGTGCCTTAAAAGGCATGTATGTACATATAACGGTTTTGCCATGATTTGATTGCATTTAAAATTTAAATTGCTGAGAACATATCTATAGAAGTTTCGCAACTTATAAAACTTCTCCTCTGTACATTGCAATCAATAAGTTATCATTAGTCAATAATACCTACGTTATTGTTTTTCTACTTCGATTTATCTCATTTTTAGTATTTTTTTTTATTTTTACAAGCTTTTTTTAAAATTTCTACACCGATATTTGTCTACCGGTAATCTAATTTCGTGTTAAATTAGATCCATTTTCCGGTTGATTGTTAAACATTTATTTATGCTATTTTTCGGCTCAGAACCACAATTTATTTTAAGCCTGTCAAATAATTTGAGAGTAATATTTTAAATAAAATGGCTCAAATTCTGTAACTAAAACATAAAACTAAGTAGCTTTATTAAAATAAGAAATAAAACTATAGAAAACGGATAAACTCGCGGTTATTAATTGAATTCAACTTCATCGAACACTTTAAAAGGTTCAGTCTCGGATTCTGAGTCGCCCGCAGACCACGAACAATGTAAAGTGCTCGAAACGTATAGATGAAGTTAAATTCAATTAATTTACGTGAGTATATTCTTTTTCCATAGTTTTATTTCATGAGTAGTAGTCTCGGTAACGGAAGAAAATATTAAAATAAGAAACTCAAGACATTTCTTAACACTTAAATATCCGTCAAATTTGGGAATAACTAATAAAATCACACCTTGTCGCCTCAAACAAATATTGACAAATCCAATCATTCACCACATATCGGGCACGTACTTATCTATCGATAAACGATAAGTTGTCCACACGGCATTTATTTCTTACCCTCATTAGTGGCGATAATTACACCTTTTGATTAAATGCCGCAATAAATATTCCGAAATGATTAACGAGTGCGGAACTTATAACAGATACATTGAATGAAAAGTCTACTTTGTCGGGTACGTGACGGCTATGACAGCTACCTTAAAAATATATATGGAAAGTGCGAGAATTCTCTATAAGACCTAGTTATAAATTAAGATACACCAAAAATTATAATTCGTAACTTTCTTAGACTTGACGAATAAATAGAGGCATAGAGGCAGTCCATGTAAGTCCTCAGGGTAGGCAGCGCATAGGCGATTTTTTGGTCACTATGTCCATGGGCCTCAGTTCCCGCTTTCCATCAGGTGCGCTGAGAGCTCAGTTGTCTACCTTCGTCACATAAAAAAAACCCAAGCTAAGTGCATCATTCCATAATCAATCAACCCAAAGTTTCTAAAACTTTTTGCGCTTGGTTAATTTTGTTTTGTTAACATTCCAATTGTGAGTAAGATGCAAGCACATGAAGTTCCTAAAGCTTGAATGTCAAATTGATTGCGTCACCCCCGTTTATCCAGGATAAGTAAGACCTGATAATCCTTAGCAATTCTAGGTAATCAGAGGTCATCTTTATAGTGGATAACGATCTCTTACTGTTAGTAACAAAATCCCGTACATTGTATTTGCGGTGATAAAAATGTGCACCTGTTAGCGAAATCAGGTTTGATCTGGTTTATTTTGGGACGACGTGATACCAGTTTAGTTACACACGAATGTACAGCTAATTCAACGAGTGAGTCAATGAAACTGCAACTGCGGTGAAACGATTTCTTTTTAAAATCCTTTTCAAGCAGCATCGTGACAGAGTTTTCGTAGATTTTAAAATATCGGCGTAAAGGCAGTAAGCAATATTATCTTTAGATGTATTAGTTTTTAGCAAAACGTCCCACTTTGTCGCTTACCATAAAGACGAGATTTCCTTGTACAGGTGTAGTGAGAAATTACTTGCCTTCGGAAACGTTCGTAAACACATGCTGTTTCAGGCAGTGTCACCGAGTCTGACTGAAGTAGCATGACAGCTATTACTGTCAGTCTCAGTGAGAAAGACTGAAACAGCATGACGTTGACGAACGTTTCCGAAGGCAAGTCATTTCTCACTACATCTATTCTGTATCTCCATATGAATAAACTGACAAAACGGCTTTATGGCAAACGACAAAGTGGGACGTTTTACTAAAGTCACTCACAAATTATAATATTCATAACACGTTGTGATAGATTCAGTTGTATTAAATAAATAGTGAAAAAAAAATTCAAAGAGTAGATACCTATCTAGTTGTAATCGAGTTTAAACTAAACCGTATTTGGACTAGGTACAACTATATATTCTTAAACAATAATTGGTTATTCAATAAATGACATTTCTTCAATTACAATTATGTTTATCTCGGTAACGAACACGCTACGCATTTATCGACAGCATGTCATGTAAAATGAATTTTCTCTCGATTATTGCTGTCTTCAGTAGGGCTTTGACGCTATTAAATTTTGAAAGGAACACAGTTATGTTTTATTTATTATAAACTTTACGTTCTTAACTTATAAGTAGACTGATGGTCATAGCATTATTGTTTACAATCCAGTCCTATCCATTATTATTATTATCAAACCGGAATTAGAATGGGATTCGAATGTACTGTTGACACAACAAATTCGATTTCGAAACATTCACCAAGAAAAGAGTAGTTTATAGATGTAGAAAGTGATTAGTAAGTCTGCACTTAAACTATGAATATCGCACCTTTAGAATGAAAGTGACCTAATTCAAAATTTGGGAATGATGAATTATGTACTTAATTCAAAACACCTAAAAGCTTAACGTTCCTTATTCGAAAATTTAGGATTAGGTCACTTTCATTCTAAAAGTGCGATATATCCTAGATTGACTTATACACTGTTGTGTCACCAACAGTACTTTTAAATCCCATTCTAATCGCGGTTTGATCATACGATCATCTGCAATGGTCGTTACACACGATCAATAAATCTGCACAAATCTGCTTTCACAAATTGAACTATAATAATTATATCGCAACCTGCGTAGTGTCTAGCAGTCACTATGGCTTCCATTGCAATTTATTGTAAATAGTAGGTGCGTAATGTAGCTATTTAAGTGCAAAAGTAAGGCATGGAACGATAAACATTAAACGCGGGCCCACACAAGCGGATAAGCCTACAGGAAACTACAAAGAGGAAAACCTAAATTACCAACACCAATCAGTGTATACCACACTTACTTATGGTACGTACCTCTGAAACATCCCATTCGCATCCCTAAATACCTAGTTACACATAATCATCAACACAAAAAGATTAATTAAACCTAACACAGCGCACAATCAGCCAGGTCCATCATTCACTCAGCAAAAACGTAATTGCGCCGATGTCCCGTACTTTCGTTCACTCCATTCGTTCCGTCCATTCACTCATTCGGTCACGTCCATTCACCGCGCGGTATTTTAACAAGCAAAAAGTTTGAGAACCGGCGAATTGGATTAGTGGTAGCTGTTGCCAAGTTTTGTGGATAAATTTTCTTTGATATTCGGATGTTTTGGGGAATTTTGGGGTCAATATCCGGGTTTTAGGTTACTGCTGGAAAATAAATTGAACAATATTGGAGACTCGAGTGTTTGTGAGAGCGCGATTCATATTTATGAGTTATTATAAATATACATAGCCTGTATAAAACTGTATATTGGAGTACATTTATACTACCTGGTATTCCAGCCAGCGACCAAACTGCTCATTAACCTTTTGGGCGCTAACGACTGATATATTGTCAATGCAGGTTCAACTCCAAAGACCGATAGGTATATTAGTCTTAGTCCACAGAGCAATATAGACCTACAACATGTGCGTAAAATTCAATTTCAATTTTGATTTTCGTTGAAGTTGCGTGTTTGTGACAGCTTTTGTATTTGACGTGGCTTCAAAAAGTTTAAAAGATAGTCAACGAATTTGATTATTTCAGTAAGAATAATATTTGATGCCACCCGAAATCTTCACGTGGATGTCGTAAGAGTCGACTAAGGGATTGAAGTGTCACTGACCATTGTTTGACAGACGATTAATGATGAGCAGTAGCGTCATCATAGTGGACACACTGCGATCGCCAATCCGCTTGCTCAGCGTGGCGATTATAGGCATTTACTTCCTACTGCGTCTAACTATACGCATAGTTAATAGAAGAGGCCTACGTCCAGCAGTGGAATGAGATAGGCTGATGATGAGAAATAAAGTATGATTATATGTTTCTATCTTTGTACCCACAACACAAGCCTTAATTCAGCTTACCGTGGGATCTCAAAATATTACGTGATATTACAGTAGGTATAGGTACCCGGCGATGAAGTTTGCACATCGGTATTTGGAAAGAGACAAATAATATTGCATAAACGTCACATAATGTTAGAGAGGGATAACGCTCTATAAAGCCGAGTCTCTTTCCAGAGTCATGTGCACACTTTATCGCCGAGTGTACTAATGTAATTAATTTTTTTTCCATGTTTCATATTACTTTTATAAATGCTTACATTACAATCACGGCAAGAAATTGCCGTTTTAAATAAAACTCCCAAAAAACGTTAAACAACAATAAATTATCCCACATTCAACTACCGTCACGCCTGTCGTTTATCATCATCCTGTACACTGAAGCGCGATATTGGCGCGCTATGGAGCGAAATGGCGTTTTTGGAACACCCCCTATGCGTCATTTAGGGTGTATCTGTAAACAGTGAGCCGGAAATGCGAAAAGTCTTTGAGATGTGGCGATAATATTGTTGTGGTAAGTAAATAATAAATAAATATCTTGAAACATCTTACACAAATCGACCTAGTCCCACGATAAGCTCAATTAAGGCTTATGGGTACCAGGCGACGATATATACAGTATGTATCACCTCGTAGAGCCAACTTTTACTTACAACTTTTACTATGGGGCCAAACTCGAATTCGCGAAAAAAAAATTACTCTCCCATGCAACGTGTTCATGATCATGCAATCAAAATGGATGAAACTGTCAAAATTTTTTTCGTGAATTCGAGTTTGGCCCCATAGTAAAAGTTGTTCAGTATGATCTAAATATTAATGGGTTTCTTCCTTGGCTCTACGAGGTGATACATACTGTATAATTTGCTTGATGTCCTTATACCTCTGGAAACCCATTCAACATGATGCTGATTGTCCAGTCTGATTCTTAGTTTCTTTTAATAAATAGATACATATAGATACTTAAATACATAGACAGCCACGACCGAGGAACAAATATTTGTGATAAATAAATACACAAATAATGCCCTCGCCGGGATTAGAACCCGGAACCTCCAGCTTCGTAGGCAGGGTCCCTACCAACTAGGCTACGCAGGCTGACAAAGTGTAAACCATGAATATCATACCTTTTTTAGAGTTTCGTTGTAAATTAGGAAACCTTATAGATTCGTCTTGTCCGTCTGTTTATCGGTAGCACAGCTCAGAGACTGTTGGTATTAAAAATTTGCAATTTGATAAAGGTATACCTACAGACAGAGGAGATGCAGGCAGAGGTAGAAAAAAATATTATTATTATTAAAGCCTATATAGTGTCCCACTGCTGGGCAAAGGCCTCCCCCCTAAGTCTCCAATCGTTCCGGTTTTGAGCAATCTGTGGCCAGCCGTTGAGATACGCGTCCAGGTCGTCCCTCCACCTCCTCCGAGGTCTGCCAGCTGCTCACCTGTCTTGTGGCACCCATTCCGTGGCTATTTTAGCCCACCTATCTGGGTGCATGCGGTAGACATGGCCGGCCCAGTCCCATTTAAGCTTGGTGGTCTTGACTCCCAACATCAGCAATCCAGAAAAAATAGAAAAATAAAAGATTTTTCGGGTAACCCGGTTCGACATTAATTTAAAATTATTAATTAACTTAATAAATGTGCTAACATGCTAATTCTGCATGTAAAATCGTACCGGAAAGCGCAGCGTGGGTAGGTCCCCCACAAGGTGGACTGATGACCTGGTTAAGGTCGCAGGAGTCCGCTGGACGCGGGTAGGGCAGGACCGGTCATTGTGGCAATCTTTAGGGGAGACCTATGTTCAGCAGTGTACGTTCGTCTTTCGGCTGATATGATGATGATAAAGTTAGCATACTTCAAGTAGCGGAAAATAAAACAAGAAACAAAACAGTTTCTCTATTTCAGCGATTTCAATAGTTCTCGCCATTCGTATTTTTCTCGGGCTTGTTCCGTTCGGCGTTTCGATTCGACGCGTGCGATTTATGTACTTGAACGACACGGGAAGAATTTAATTTCAATACTCTTACCATGAACCTTTAAATAAACGTCTTCTAACGACGGCAGCAAGAATACATTTGTCACCACCTCAACTCTTCACGCGGTGTCGTAAGAGCCAACAAAGGGATTTAAGTGTCACTAACCATCCTTTGATTTGATTGATGAAGGACAGCAGCGTCATCATCATATGCGATCGCCAATCCGCTTGCCCAGATCCGCTATGGGCATAAATGCCTGTGTCGTAACCTGATTGTATACACATAGTTAATAGGAGAGGCCTACGTCCAGCAATGGACTGAGATATTTGAGATAGGCTGATGATGCGTGTGTCTCAAAACATTTCTTTTGGAAAATATTTATTTCGAAATGTATACAATTTGTACCTGCGCTGCGACCATAATATATACAACATGGACGTCTGACGCCGACTTAAAAATGCCCCCAAAATCAATTGTTCAATTGTGCCAACATGGGCAGGATAATAGCGCTTTTCTTAACACCGCGCATATTTCGGCGGTACAACTTTGACAAATGTTTATAAAATATAGCCAATCAAAAGTTTGATGGACCAATCACAACTATTTTCAATTGGCGGTGTAAGTTTTTATAAATTAACATTAAAATTCATTGCCGTGATGCATTGAAGAGGGGATGACATATTTTGTCAACTAAAATTCAGGACCGTTTTTGAAAGGCAATTTACTATGGCGTGCGGCTTCCATGTTTTATTTGTTCATAGATTTGTACACATTAATAAAATCTAAGTAATTATATACCATAGATGCAATAAATTATAAAGGAGTATGAGTATGAATAACTATTATATTCCACAGAATATTTATTTTTCATTCTGGAAATCCACTGCGAATAAATTTACGCTAAATCTTGTGGTAAGGGTAATAGGATTGTATGCGATTTAGTTACGGATGGTTTAAATCTTATTGTTTTACACATGTTGAGTACCGGTTGATGTTAATGTTTTCCTTATTAGTCTATGGTTTATGACGTATATTGAAAATATATTATATATTGAATCATAAGTAGACATAAACAAAATTTGGCTAAGGACTTCTACTAGATATTATTTATCGATAAGTTATTTTGTCATGACAGTAGTATGATGTGAGTTTATGACGTTATGTATACGAGATAAATGTATCTAAATTAGGCTTAGTTGTAAATCAAACGAGAATTTTGTATTAGAAATTTATACGTCCTAAAAAAATCTATAAATAACATTGCTGGGTAGTCAGCATAATTATTTTAAATATTTGCTATTTATCCGCTAAAAATACCTGCTAATATGAAATGTCATTTCGAAATGAGTATTCACTTATCGATGAATTTAATACCGAAAGGAACTCCCTAGTTCACTTACTCTATTGCCACCGCGACTTCTATGTCTGTTCATAAATTATGTAACTAACAGCTTGCAGAGCATTAAAAAAACATCCTTAAAATAAATAAATATCTTGGGACATCTTACACAAATCGACCTAGTCCCACGGTAAGCTCAATTAAGGCCTGTGATGTGGGTACCAGGCGACGATATATATAATAGATAAATACATGTAGATACTTAAATACATAGACAGCCATGACCAAGGAACAAATATTTGTAATAAATAAATACACAAATAATGCCCTCGCCGGGATTCGAACCCGAAACCTCCAACTTCGTAGGCAGGGTCACTACCAACTAAGCTACGGAGGCTGACAAAATGAATTTAAAAATCCTAAACCTACGCCTGTCCAATCGGTTCTTGCAAACGGGACCAGCCCGCATGCATTTGACATTGTCAAATGGGTATTCGCTAGTTTGTAACAAAGGGTGTTACGATCTGACAGGTGTCAAAAACTGGATACTGTGAGTTATCCGGCTTATGTGAAATGCCAGTTTAGTTGAGCCTGCTGTTTCTATTGTTGGACGTATCTGTTAGTAAGCTTAATACACTATTCGGTAAAATGAAATGGGCCAATGAAAATAAACCGGGATATAATAGTTGCACGAGAGTTGAGGTCACGCACACAACAACATGTCATGTAAACACACGGGGAATTTGAAATTAGTGTTCTTTTTTCGTACTGACAGCAAACCCAATTGCAACTCTAAGATTGACCAAAAAGTTTGTTCAAGGGATTTGCTTCAACATTTTGACGCAAGTCATTCATTCATTCACTACATTTTTTGCAATTCGTACTTCATTTGGATTTGTGTGTAGGTAATCAAGTAATCATTCACCTCAACTCTGTAGGCTAGTTGAGCAATTCTTTTTATTTTTGCCACTAAAATGAAATATGAAAATTTGGGTAAATTTTATACTATTTCTACTCAGAATCACGAGCTGATTCCATTTCCGAAAAAAAAACTGTCCCAAAAATTTCATACATATTTCGAATATCCTCTTGTGTTACCGCCATAGAAGGTGTATGGAAAATAGTAACACAATAGGAAAAAAAATCATGGGACACTTTTTTTTTCGACGGAAATGGAATCGGCTTGTGATTCTGAGTAGAAATAGTATAAAATTTACCTAAAATTTCATATTTCATTTTAGTGGCAAAAATAAAAAGAATTGCTCAGTTAGCACTTAGGTATTTGTGGGCATTGTCACTTTTAGGGTGTCCCTGAAAGTAGATAAGCTCCTGTATGCCTTCACATCATCAGCCTATCTCAGTCCACTGCTGGACGTTGGCCTCTCCTATTAACCATGCGTATAGACGCATTAGGAGGTAAATATCCATAATCGCCACGCTGGCCAAGCGAATTGGCGACCGCAGTAATGTGTCCACTATGGTGACGCTGTATATTTGTTCCTTGGTTATGGTTGTCTATGTATTGAAGTAGCCATATGTATCTATCTATTATGTATATCGTCGCCTGGTACCCACATCACAAGCCTTAATTGAGCTTACCGTGGGACTAGGTTGATTTGTGTAAGATGTCCGAAGATATTTATTTATTATTTATTCATTTAGTGTACGACGCGTAGGTCAGACCATTCGTGGTACATTACTTTTTTTTTTTATTTAACCTAGAACATAATAATGTTCTAGGTTAAATTACGCTTTATGTCATGTGACATAAGGCGTAATTTAATTAATTTCTTTGGCATAGAATCGAGTCGCCGTTGAATCACAATGTGCGAAGAACTTAAATTACAAAATCCGATTAATAAATCCGACCGATGTAACCTTGAAAGGGCGTCTATAATATTTTGATCCATTATTACCCAAATACTGAACAATTTGATCCCCCGGCTTGAATATTGATCAGCGCCGCTCCTTGTCATAATTACGTCGAGTCATTGACATGTCATTCGTTAAGCTTGTTGGACCAAATGTTTGCAGCATTTTTAAAGGTGGATTTAGACCAATCGAGCCAATGCTCATTCTATCCCCCGCTCTACGAAATTCGTTCGTTATACAAAACGTGATTCGTCGAAATTCGTTGATTTGCTAGAGTGGGGGATAGAATAAACATTCGCTCGTTTGGTCTCAATTCATCTTAAGGTGCATTTAAACCAAAAGAGCATTCGCTGTTCTAGCGCCCGTTCTACGAAATCAACTAATCACGTTTTGTGTACCGATCGAATTTCGTAGGGTGGGAGGTTAGAACAGAGAATGCTCTTTTAGTTTAAACGCACCTTTAATGTGTCCAAAAATCTGCACTCAGAATTACATTATAAATCATGCAAAACTTATTATTATTATTATACTTTCATGTAGGTAGCTACTAAGTATGTAGGTGCTTAAAAACACGACTATAAAATATTTAACTAAATAATTACTGTTGTTCCACCAAAACAAAATTACATGTTTTTTTTTCTATTTAATTATACAGCCTTGACTTCCATTATATTACACAAGACATAAAAATAGCTAACAAGCCGAGATAAAAAAGCAATAAATATTACGCCAACATTTGTCACAAACATTGGGCCAAGCAGACTCGAACTCATTATTTCACTGAAGATGTATGGCGTTAATACGTGTCAAAGCTTAGATAAATGTATTGATAGCGAAGGATATTATGCCGCAGATCCGATTCTGAAGGGTTCTTTGTATTTATAGTGAAATGCTTTGCAATGAGATCTTTTGTAATAAGATCTTTAGTGTATTCTTTCGCGGTGCTCTTTGTGAAATTTGATCCAATAAATGGAAAATGGAATGGAATATTTACTTGAATTTATTTAGTTGTTCATTTTATTAATGTTTTCACTAAGACTGACTGTGACTCGAACGAATGATATAAAGTTATAATTTTATATAGAAAATAATCATGTTCTGTTTTATATTTGACCCGCCGCGAGGGGACAGTCCATAGTTAAAGTGGATGAATCAACTTTTTTGCCATGGTTACTAAAGTTGGGTATTATTAAAGTTGTGCGGGCGACAAAATGCCGTGTCCGTCACCACACGACATTTTCAGCATTTATCAGTAGGTAAGAATACATTTATCACCACCCCTCCTCCTGCGGGTGTCGTAAGAGTCGACTAAGGGATTAAAGTGTCACTGACCATTCTACAAGATTGATGATGGGCAGCAGCGTCATCATAGTGGACACATTACTGCGATCGCCAATCCGCTTGCCAAGCGTGGCGATTATGAGCATTTACCTCCTAATGCGTCTATACGCATAGTTAGAGAGGCCTACGTCCAGCAGTGGACTAACATAGGCTGATGATGATGATGGTGGGCGACAAAAACATAGCAGTAATAAGTGAACTTGTGTACCTGGGTGAACCAAATTTTTCTGTCTATTATTGCCACGGTAACGAACACCTTTGTTACGCTGATTTTGTGCAAAATTATGTTACTTCAATTATGCAAACATTCATTTAGTCATGTTTATAGGTGGCTCATTAAGGGAAGCTTATTTATTAACAACAGAAAAATGCATGTTCGCATAGGTAGTTTAAGTAGCATAAATTTTGCATACAACCATTATTTATTTTTAGCATAAAAAAAACATTTTATGCTAACAATAAATACAATATATTTTGACTTTACGTAAATTTATATGAAAGCAAGTTAGTACTTTTACCGTTTATAATTAATGCATGTTAGCTGTAAGATGTTATAAAACTATTATTTGAAAAAAAAAATCCGCTGAGTTTCTTGCCGGATTCTTCTCAGGCAGTGGTTAGAACCGGAAGCAGTTTTTTTTTCTCTCATTCGCTATTTAGTTTAACGATTCAAAAGCGCTCGTTGCTAAGCCTAATTGAATAAAGAATATTTTTACTTTGACTTTGCCTTTCACTTTGTCCTAATAAATATTTATTCTCAGAACCAAAATCTAGGTATATCAAATTTTAGCTAGAAGCTAGCCAAAGGTAGATTTTTTACTCTACTTATATAATATTAGTGTCTTATATTGCGACAACCTCCAACGGAACTCTAAACGCGTTCAATATGATTTACATGCATGCATTGATTGAATGAGAAAATGAAATGTGATTTCCAATTCTTAATATATTTTCTTATTTCGTATCGTAGGGATATTTTGGTATGTGTATATTAAATGACGAAACGGAAGCGTAATAAGCGTAAAGTATCTTATTACATTTCTAGTAACTATATATTTTTAGCCAGCATCCGTAGAGAGGTAACAGGCTGACAGAGTTTTGCATTTATTTATTAAACCTTTTTTGCACAAAAGAAAAACTTGACGTAGAAAAGGCGGACTTAATGCCATAAAGCATTCTCTACCAGTCACCCTTCACGCAAAGCAGAGAGATTGTGGGAGGTGCAACGAAAATACAATATAATATACAATACTAAAAAGAAGCACTAAAATGTACGAATTAACACATATTATACACTCCATATAATTACTATATATAAAAAAATAGAATATAGAAAATGGGTATAACGCCACGAGACAACGAGACCGAGCCAAAAGGAGTTGTGACCCGGAGCCAAACTGCACGTGGGGAACCTGCAGCGCAGGAGGATATTGCAGTACGTGAAGAACCACCAGCATGTGAGGATACTGCATCTAAGCCCGGTCCGTCTGGTTTGCAGGCTAAGAGTACTCAAGACGTAGACCTCAGAACTATTCTGATTCTCCTGACGGAGCAGTCGCGGAAACAAGAAGAACAGTTGCGGAAACAAGAAGAACAGTCGCGGAAACAAGAAGAACAGTCGCGGAAACAAGAAGAACAGTCGCGGAAACAAGAAGAACAGTCGCGGAAGGCTGCTACTGAATGGAAGCAAGAAATGTACGAAGTCCAAGGGAAGCTCAGTGACATGGAGAACAAGATTCATGTTTTTGATTCACTCATGCCATAGAAGTTGAAGCTGTACGCCAAGATTCATCAAGATCGTGTAAGCTACGTGAGGTATCTGCTAGGGAGCCGATTGCACCACGTCGGGAGTTTGGGCCACGATGTTACCATTGTGGAGAACGTGGCCATATACAAACTAGTTGCCCGAAAAGAAGCAGCAGGAGAGAACGAGATGAATCCCCTGTGACCAGGAATAAGGGCTCTGTACGACCAGAGCCGCAGCAGGGAAACGAGTAAGAGCCAGGACTAAGGGACGAGTGCTGGTTGGTGGTCGAAATGTCCCAGTAGTGATCTCACAAGTCAACGACGGGAATAGTCTGGTCGTCAAGGGAGAAATTGGTGGAATACCATGTAACCTTACTATCGACACCGGAGCTTCTCGGACGGTGATTAATTCTTGGCTTCTGAAACACCTGACTCGAGGTCATGTAGTCCAACCGAAGCGTCTACAGCTGCTTACAGCCACTGGCCAGCATATTCCCATCAAGGGGGAGACAGGAGTGGATTTAAGAATCGGCAAGCACATTTATCGGCATAAAGTGATTGTTGCCGACATAATTGACGACTGTATTATTGGACTAGATTTTATGAGGTGCCATGGTTATAAAATTGACATGGAAGTTGGAGTCCTGAAAACTAGATTTGATGAGGTTCCTATGGAAGGAGGAATTAGTGGGAACGTTTACTGCTCTAGAAGAACTGTTCTCCTACCAAAGGCACAGGTTCTAGTCCCAGTGCGTTTACCAGGAACATCAAGTCAGGGAGGTCGTCGATGTGTAGTTGTAGAAAAAGTATCCAACGGTAAACCATGGATGGCAGCTCGTACGGTGGTTACAACTTCACCTGCAGCATTTGTGAGAGTTCTCAACCTCAGTGATACCAAGTGTGTCCTTAACAAAGGTACTTTGGTTGGAAAATGTGAGGAACTCTCTTGGATACAAAGCTGTCAGGCTCCTATCAAGCATAAGGAATCTGAAGATTCCTTGCTTTCCACGGACATAGAAGGGTTGTTGGGCGAATCAAGAAATGATCTCACTCAGGAAGAGCTGGTCAAAGCAAGTCAGTTATTGTTGCGGTATAGCAATGTATTCTCTGCGCATGACAGTGATATTGGAAGAACTGGCGTAGTCCAGCATGAAATCGACACTGGTGAAGTGATGCCCATTCGGCAGCGACCTCGACGAGTTCCAGTGGCACGAGAAAAGGAAGTTGAAGAAATGATCGAGGAGATGAGACGGGGCGGCATCATTGAACCTTCGACAAGCCCTTGGTGTTCCCCCGTGGTTTTGGTGAAGAAGAAGGACGGCACTATGAGATTCTGTGTCGATTACCGCCGACTGAATGATGCGACTAAGAAAGACAGCTATCCATTGCCTCGAATCGACGACACTCTAGACACTTTAAATGGAATGAAATGGTTTTCAACGTTGGATTTAAAGAGTGGGTACTGGCAGGTCGAAATCAAGGATAAGGATAAAGAGAAAACTGCTTTTTCAACTGGTAAAGGACTCTGGCAGTTCAATGTTATGCCTTTTGGTTTGTGCAACGCACCGGCAACATTCGAGAGGTTAATGGAACAAATATTAGCTAGTCTACTAGGAGATACTTGCTTGGTTTATTTGGATGACATTATCATCATTGGTAAAAACTTCGATGACCACCTTAATAAATTGGAGCAAGTATTGTCTAAGCTACGAGAGGCAAATCTGAAACTAAGTCCAAAGAAATTTTCGCTCTTCAAACAGAAAGTCAATTATTTGGGACATGTGATTTCCAAGGACGGCATCCAGACAGATCCTGAAAAGGATTGGCCCATACCGAGGGACAAAACTGCTGTACGTGCTTTCTTAGGACTTTGCTCATACTACAGGAGATTTGTGAAGAACTTTTCGGATATAGCAAAGCCATTGCACGAACTAACGGAAGAAAAGCGACAATTCGACTGGACTCAGAGATGTACAGAAAGTTTCAACAACCTCAAGCAAAGACTTTGCGAAACGCCAATACTAGGATATCCAGATCCAGAAGCGGACTTTATTGTGGATACTGATGCCAGTAATACAGGTATTGGAGGAGTATTGTCACAAAAGAAGGGAGATAATGAGGTGGTAATCGCTTACTTTAGCAAATCATTATCAAAGCCAGAAAGAAATTATTGCGTCACTCGGCGGGAACTGCTGGCCGTTGTTAAGACGTTACAGCATTTCAGCAAATACCTGTTGGGGCGGAAGTTTCGGATAAGAACTGATCATGCTGCCTTGAAATGGCTGCTGGAGTTTAAAAACCCTGAGGGACAGGTAGCACGTTGGATCGAACAGCTTCAAGAATATGACTTTGTAATCGAACACCGCAGTGGAAAATCGCATGGAAATGCGGACGCCCTCTCTCGGAGGCCTTGCCCAGATGACTGCAAGCATTGTCTTAGACAAGAGGGCAAGGAATGCTTGAGGATGTTGCGAACAGACACAGTTAGTGAGGAGTGGAGCGATGAATCCATGCAACATGCACAAAAAGAAGACCCCGACATAAAGCCCATTTTTGACTGGGTTAATGCAGGCGTACCTAAACCAAAATGGTGTGAAGTAGCTCCGATGGGGACAGTTACAAAAAGCTACTGGGCGCAATGGGATAGTTTGGTCATGCATAATGGCGTATTATGCAGGAAATGGGAGTCAGCGAATGGGAACGATGTCCACCTACAAGTTGTTGTCCCAAGGAAAAGAGTGAAAGACGTTTTAGAAAGCTACCACAACGGTACTTCTGGTGGACACCTTGGAGTTAAAAGGACTTTAATGAAAATTCGACAACGATTTTATTGGATCCACTGCCGCGAGGATGTCGATGATTGGTGTAGAAAGTGTGTAAGCTGTGCATCAGTTAAAGGACCGCATACCCGAAGCAGAGGGGCGCTCAAGATCTACAATGTTGGAGCACCGTGGGAAAGGATTGCGTTAGATGTCGCAGGCCCGTTCCCTACATCAGACTCTGGAAATAAGTACATTCTTGTTGTGATGGACTATTTCACCAAGTGGCCTGAAGTGTTTGCTATTCCCAATCAGGAAGCAGTCACAATAGCGGAAAAGTTAGTCAATGAAGTAATTTGCCGTTTTGTAGTACCCCTGGAGATACACAGCGATCAAGGCAGGAACTTTGAATCTGCGGTATTCCAAGAGACCTGTCGAATCATGGGATTGCACAAGACAAGAACTACGTCATATCATCCTCAGTCCGATGGAATGGTTGAGAGATTCAATCAGACCCTGGAGAGACATCTTGCCAAGGTAGTCGAAAGTCACCAAAAAGATTGGGACCGGCATATCCCTCTCTTTTTGATGTCATACAGGTCTGCCACCCATGAAAGCACTGCAGTTACTCCAGCATATGCCAATTTCGGAAGAGAGCTTCGTTTACCTGCTGACCTCTTAACAGGACGACCACCAGATGCTCCAAAGTCTATAACAGAGTATGTGTGTGATCTAAGAGATCGGATGGACGACGTTTATAGTCTAGTTCGCGAGCACGGGCTTCAAGCTAGCACGAGGATGAAGACCAGGTATGACAGGAAGTCCAACCAAATTGGGTACGAGGAAGGCTCATTGGTGTGGCTACATAACCCTATGAGAAAGAAAGGAAAGTCTCCGAAACTGTCCCCGAATTGGGACGGGCCGTACAGAGTGGTTACGAAGATCAATGACGTTACGTATCGGATACGGAGGAATTTACGAAGCCCATGCAAGATTGTTCACGTTGACCGGCTCGCCAAATACCACGGAAATAATGATGCTCGGGACGAGCATGTCTTAGGAGGGGGTAGTGTTACGCCGGTGGCATGATAAAAACTACAAATATGATTTTAGACACGTTAGAAGCGTTTTCAGCAGGCTGAAATGCGTTTTCAGGCCGTTTCAGAAGGTTCTCTTTCACATACTACAAAATCAAATATTCACCCCAGATACCGTCGTTTTCAGGCACCTGAAACATGTTTTCAGGCCGTTTCAGGATACCCTCTATCGGATGGCGCCATAACCTGAAAACCCGTTTTCAGGCGTTTTCAGGACCCCTTTTGGGCCTCTCAAGTACAAATCGGTATATAGCTAAATTCCCCATAGGAGTGAAAGAGAAAGCACTATTAGATAGAGACAGCACGAGAGAATGTTCTGGAAGGATGTGAACGAGACAGCTATAGAGAGAACATTCTGGACGGGTGTGAAAGAGAAACCTGTAGAAAGAGACAGCGATACTCTAGAATGTTCGCGCACAGTCCCCACCGACCGACCTAACTCGGGAACTTTCTAGAGTCGAATTATCTCGATCTTCGTAGATTTGAGTGCCTTGTATAAAAGCCCAGCATGACCCGGCCGAAGGAGGAGTTTCTATCGAGACAGCGAAGAGCTAACATTAAGAGCGAAGACTGCGAATCGACTGCGAGTTTGAGAGTGTAAAAGTGTACCAGTTTGAAGTGTTAAGTGTGTGACTAATAGTGTTTTAGTAAAGTGTTTGTTCTTTTAATTAGTAATTAAAGTATCAGTTTTAATTAGTGGCTTATTCATACATTTTCTATAGAAAACCCACCCCACGAACGTAACACTATAAATAAAGCATTTACTGACAAAAAAATTAGCGTCCTCACTTTGATACAAGTAGGATAAAAAAATACTAAATTCAAAATTTTACGCTAAAAATGCTACGTTAAACGTGAAGAATCTAAAAATTTGATGTCAAGGTTTGGACCACCCTGTATGCTCAGAATAGAATAAAATAGAATAGTTCAATACTTATTGTACGAATTCTTATCACACACAAACGGTTAAGCATACATAGGGACATAGGGAAAGAGAACGCGACTTTGTTTTATATTAAGTACCTATGTAGACATTTAGTATGGATTATTAGCATGATATTATCTTCGGTTACCGCGAGGATTACTCATGAAATAAAACTATGAACACGGATGAACTCGCGTATATTAACTAATTTTAACTTCATTCCGACGTTTCGAACACTTTACAGGGTTCGTGGTCTGCGGATAACCACGAACCCTGAAATAAAACTATGAAAACGGATAAACTTAATCCGTTTTCATAGTTTTATTTTATTAGTATGACTTAAAATGTGAAATATGACCATTTTAGCTCAAAAACTGATATTAGTATGGATAGTTAAAAATATTAACGTCAACAGAATATGGAAAATAACATTCAACTACGTTTTAATCCTAAAACCACGAGTGTCGTACCTGACAAAACATTAAAATTTCATACAGGTAGAATTAATAAAGCATATAAACGTGAGTGTAATGGCGCTATAACAATACAGGTGATGAAGTGCTCGGCTCAGAGCACAAGCAAGACAAATGCAGCCTATATTATACCTCGCAACTATGTAAACCACATGTCGACATCTCGTGTCGCTCAAATAGAATTAGAATTTATTATACTTGTGTACCTACTACGCTTATGAACAACCGGCGCTTTGGTACGGCAAAATACTTGGGGGAAAATATTCATAGGTACACGTTTTTACTGAATTGATTTATGGGTGGATTTTTATTTTGTTGTAGATTTTTAAAATTTACCGATGTTTTTTATTTCTACTCAGAATCGCGAGCTCTTTCGATCCTCATTAGCAGAAAAAAAGTGTCCTGATAATTCCATATTTTTTTTATCTTACACTGAGTTACGGTCGAAGAAAGTGTATGAAAAGTAGTACCTAACTAAATGTTTTTTTTTACACTTTTTTATTTCTATCAGGATCGAAATATCTCGTGATTCAACTGTGAACAACATTGAGTAGGAAAAATTTAAAAAAGTATAATTTACAAAAGACTGCAACAAAATAAAAATCCACCCTTATATGAAAAAGTCTAACAAATAATAAAGGCGAAATAAACACTTGAATCAGAGAAAAAAAAATTAGATGTGATAGAAAAAATACCGAGTTCACCAAAATCGGAGTTTGGATATGAACCTATGTCCTCAGGTTTCGCGGTTGATGCCTAAACCACTCAGCCACCTGGAATTATCGTCCAGAGTTTCGTGTTCTTTGCCATATGACATCTTATGTTTACAACTTATAAGCTTATAGCTACGTTAACCGTGTTGTCATCTCGTCTCAAACAGAATTTGAATTTATTATACCTGTGTGCATACTTTGCATGTGAACAAGGTTTAGGTTAGTATTGTAGTACGGGCAGGTTTCCAAAGCTCAACAGTACGTGCCTATTTTGCATGCAAGTGTAGCCTACTATACCTATACTTTCAGGAATATTGAGATTTACAAAAATTTGTTTTTCTATGAGAAAAAAACGGTAATAAAGTTATAGAGTTGGTAGTGTGTATCTCGTCGTGCGACCTTTATATTACTGTACTTGCGTTTAGTACGTTTATGAACAAGCATTAACTTAATACGGCACAGTACTTTGGGGATTGTGTGCTTTCAAAACACTACATAAACTGCAAAATTATAGGTCAGACGTGTATTACTAAATCACTGAAATACGAATACTATCCTTAAATGTATTATTTCACAATTGAAAGGTATTCACATCACATCACCAGCCTATCTCAGTCCACTGCTGGACGTAGGCCGGTTCTATTAACTATGCGTAGACATTAGGAGCTAAATAACCATAATCACCACACTGGGCCGGATTGGCAATCGCAGTAATGTGTCCACTATGATGACGCTGCTGCCCATCATCAATTTATTTATTTATTTAAACTTTATTGCACAGTAAAAAAATACAGATACAACCGGCGGACTTAATGCCATAAGGCATTCTCTACCAGTCAACCTACAGGCCAAACAGATAAACATTAATGGTGCGGGATGTGAAGAGTTCATACATAAATACACTAACAAAATATGAGTACTTGCTAATAATAATATAGTATCAATAGATATGCAATATATAGATCGATGATCTATCAAAGAATGATCAGTGAAACTTCAATCCCTTAGTCGACTCTTACGACTTACGACACCCGCGGAAAGAGTTAGGGTGATTATAAATGTAACTTTGCTGTCGTCAAAGTAACTTATTGTTCATGAAAAATTACAAAGTGTAACAACATTGATCCTAAAATGGCTGGCTCAGGAAAGACAAATGCCAGCAAGATGTGTAAACCGCATGTCTACATCCTGCTTTACGTCGCAAACGTGCAGATTGTGGCGTTACATTGTATGCATTGCGACGTTGCAAAGCTTTGCCATGTGTTTTTATGTCTTAGTGCATCATGAATAGGAAAGATGCGATGAAGAATAAGGTTTGATAAATTGATACGTACTTCGTGAAAGTTTTTGTACACTGCAGTTATTCATTTAGGGTTCCGTAGTAAGCTAGGAACCCTTATAGAGTCACCATGTCCGTCTGTCCGTATGTCTATCCGCAGCATAGCTCATAATTACGCCGACAAATTGGTAAGACAAAAATTAAAAAAAAAAAAATTTCGGGTACTTCCCCTAGTAGTTAAATGGGGATGATTTTTTATTTTGCTGTAATCTTACAGTCGGGGTATCGTTAAATTAATAAGTCTTTTAAAAATAATAAGGGTCCTAAAGAAAAGTTTTTTTCTAAAGTCAATATTTTCGGAGATAACAGAAAATAAATGTGTCCCTCTAACTTTAGAAAAAAAAATCTGTTCGGAAAATGAAGACACGTGGATCTTAAAACGGTGGCTTACACACAATTGCCTTCTCTTTCCACGCACTCCTTTTAGTCAACCTAAGAAAGCGATAATTCATCGCGTAAAATATTCTGCGGTACAATTTTGCCATTTAATAAAGCGATAACATACCACCATTTATGTTTCCGCCATATTTTTAGGCCACACGCATTTTTTTCATAGTTATTTCGTATTTTTCTGTGCAATACTTTAAATACCCAACGTTCTTTACTTCTGAATAAAAGCTGAACGTCGAGACCGGTGATCCAGCGAAACTACCCTAAGAAAAACACAAGCTATATTTCAAGTGAAACATTGTCGTTGGAAGCCAAAATCGCGTGTGACAACCTTAGAATTCATCCGGCGGTACGAATATACCAAAAGGGAGCGTTTCAGGAAATCTTAACAACGTCAAAGACATGTCAGCCGTGACTTAGGGTTGTCGCTGCGGTTTGTTTCATTTTTTTTGTAATGGGATTACTCATGGCCACAAATTAGCTAAGGGCAGAGGCGTGGCCTATGATGAAGTGAGTTTTCCCAGAAGGTGCTTATTCACCCTTGACTTGAAGGTTGACGGGTTATATGATCTTGGAAATATAGACGCCGGCAGGGAATTCCACTCCTTGGCAGTACGCATAAGGAAAGGAAACTTGAAGCGCTTCGTGCGAATAAATGGAATATCTACCAAGTAACGATGGAACCCGGCCGTGCGCTTAGGATTTCGATGGTAAAATGGGGATGGCGGAATAAGCTCATGAAGCTCTTGAGCACACTCCCCGAAGTGCAATCTGTAGAACACCGATAGACTGGCAACTTTCCGCCGGTGGGCTAAAGAGTGTAGCCCAGCTATCAGCCTCCTGATTATTACTGCTTGTAGAAGATAATAACATATAGGTAGTTGGCCATTTTCACTTTTTGGGTCACCCAATTAGCGTGAAGTTAAAAAAACTTTAATTGCAGTCAGCTTTGTAACGACAGTTAAGTACAATATCTTTAGGAATTTAAACTCGATCGGCGTTTTTATATTATAACTAGCTTTTGCCCGCGGCTTCGCACGCGTAGATTTTCGACTTCTATGAAAAAAAATGTTTTCAACCGACTTCAAAAAAGAATAAGGTTACCATTTCGACCGCATGTAGTTATATGCATGTTACACGGAATCCTGCGAACAATGAATCCTATTTTGTTTTTTTCTCAGGAGATATAAAAGTGGCCAACATAAGTTTTAATATTGAGATATATTTTTTTAGTTTCGCCTTAAATGCCGACAAACATTTAATCGAATGTTGATTCAAAGACAACGGTTCAAGTATTTTCATTTCATCGACAAGTCATTCTGTCAAAGAATAGTTTCCGGTAAATTTAAATCAGTGAATTTTGAATGGTACTTGAGTTATTTTGTATTTAAGTTATAATGGAGGTTTTCCTTTACGGGTTCTTATTTTAGTTTGGTTTAAATTTAGTATTTTTTATTCCGCAGTTCTAAACTAACCCTGAACCTACTTAGATAGCTGTACGCTTATGTGTGGGGGGTGACAGTTGTAACCTAGCTCAAACCTATTTTAATAACCGTTAATTTCTGCGTGGGATCGTTATGGTCGCAGTTTTAACCTAACCTAAAACTACTGTGATACCCGTTTGCTTATGTGTGGGGTCGCAATTCTAACCTAACCTACTTTAATAGCCGTTAGTTTCTGTGTGGAGTTGGAGTTCAAACCTAACATAAACCTACTTTCAAAGCCGTTCTCTTATGCTAGAATAGTCAAGCCAAAACATTTAAACCGGTGATGAGTCAGTCAGTCAATCAGGACCTCCACCACAGTGACCCGATAAACCATAGAAACGATATCCATGATGTTTTATTACTGTTTAACCAAAACCTAAAACACGTATTTATCCTTTTATGTTTAGGAATACTCATGTAAAGTTTCGGATAAAATAGTTTAAATAATAAAGTTTTCCCACACAAACTCTGGACCCCCATCATTGCACCCCTTGGTGCGGATTTTGACTTAATTTTTTTTAAACCACTCCTACACCCTTAAAGGAACCTACCTACGTGCTAAATTTGGAATATATTCGTTTTTCTAAAAAAATGAATAAAGGTTAATTATTTATGTTCTCATTTAATTTACAGAATACTCCTGCAAAGTTTCGGATAAAATAGTCCAACTAATCTTGTTTCGCCATACAAACTTTGGAGCCCCTTTTCAACCCTTTAGGAAAAATCCTAAAATTACTTTTCTTAGATTTTTATTCTAAATTAGTTTACGCAATATCAAATTTCTTAATTTAAAACTAAACTTTTTTTCATACAAACTTTCAACCCCATTTTCACCCCCTAAGGAATATTTTTTTTTTTTAAATACAAGTACTCGAGGTAAAATTCTCGTATGGTATGTAGATAAGGACCTACATCTTCATTGGCAAGAACACTTCTATGAAGTTTTGAATTAAATAGCCCAACGAATCTGGTTGCTCCTTAGAACTTTAACCTTCCATTTAACCCCCAAAGGGAATGAATTTTCAAAAAACCTGAAACACGTATTTACTTATTTATTGTTAAAAACATTCATGTGAAGTTTCGAATAAAATAGCCCAACTAATCTTATTTCCCCATACAAACTTTAACCCTCCATTTTACCCCCCTAGGGAATGAATTTTCAAAAAACCTGAAACATGTGTTTACTTATTTTTTATTAAAAACATTCCTGTGAAGTTTCGAGTGAAATAGCCCAACTAATCTTGTTTCCCCATACAAACTTTAACCCCCCATTTAACCCCTTTAATGGATGAATTTTCAAAAATCCGTTCTTAGTGCGCCTCTAGACATTATAAAGAATCTACATGCCAAGTTTGAACTCTCTAGGACCAGCGGTTTGGGCTGTGCGTTGATTTAAGTCAGTCAGTCAGTCAGTCAGGACATTGCCGTTTATATATATAGATATGGCTTATGGTTTGTAAAATGAACACCAAAACCGAGTTATTGTCGAAATTTAGAACTTAATTATCGTTACAAAGCTGACTGAAATTAAGGTTTTTAGGGTTCTGTAGCCAAAATGGCAAATATGGAACCCTTATAGATTCGTCATGTCCGTCTGTCCGTCTGTCACAGCCGATTTACTCGGAAACTATAAATGCTACAGTTGCTGTATGAACCGCTACAGGATTATGATACTAAATTGTAAAAAAAACCATTGAGTTGGGGGCCCTCCATACCTGAGGGATAGAATTTTTTTTTTAGTTGTATACGAGTATAAGCGCGTGGGATATTAATAGAAAGGTCTTTGAAAATGATATGAAGGTTTATAAATCTCATTTTTATTTAAGCAAATCGTTTTCGAGATATCAGCTCTCTAAGTCTGAAAATGTGTCCCCCCCCCTGGTCTATTTTTTTAACTACGCGGTATAAAATTCTAAAAAAAATATGTGCTATGCACATTAATAAACTCTATCAACGATTTTTGGTTTGATTAAATTATCTCCTATAGTTTTTGAGGTAGGTTGATTTAACTGTATTTTTTTAATAATAAATTGATAATGGTACGGAACCTTTCGCGCGCGAGTACGACTAGCACTTGGCCGGTTTTATTTTAATTTCATGCTAATTGGGTGACCCAAAAAGTGAAAATTCCCAGTTAACAAAAACGGATTAGAGAAACATCAAATATGAGATATTTAAACACATAATTGAGATGAAAATTGATGGAAAAAAGGTAGAAAAAGACCCAGAATACCATGGTGTGACAACATTAGAGTTTTGAGACAAACGGGTCTTAAAATACCTGCGCAGGCAGACTGCGACCACGGGTGTAATGACAAAATATAATTAATGTAATGTTAAAATAAACATCAGAATATAATTAAACGTAAGTTTACGCGATTAAGACCGGTTTATCTTAAAATATGAGTGATAATTGTGAAAGTTTAAATCGGTATTCCAGATACTGCCACCCTAAGTAGAGTGGGGAAGTAGAGGGAGGACTTTCGCGTGATGACCGACGACATCCTTTAGAGCACAGAGATGAAGAGGAAGTTACCAAAGAAAACAGTACCTAGTGGGATAGTGACCAACGTCCCAGGTGGGATTCGAATCCCCGTAATGTGAGCTTTTGCCTAAACCCGCCCTCGAATGTTGATTAACTGGGCCTCTTTTTTTTGGTGTATCATCATCATCATCATCATCATCATCATCATCATCATCATATCAGCTGAAAGTCGTTCACTGCTGAATATAGGCCTCTCCCAGAATACCACAATGACCAGTCCTGCGCCACCCGTATCCAGTGGACTCTTGCGACCTTCACCAGGTCATCAGTCCTCCTCGTGGGTGGCCACCCACACTGCGCCTTCCGGTACATTATTTTGTGTATGACATCCAATATTTATAACTTATAAACCTTACGTTAAAAAACCTTAATTGAACATGAGAGATAAAGATTATTTATTTGCTATTATTTGCCGTGTGGTGAAGGCAGCAAGAATACATTTGTCACCATCCCCACTCTTCCCGCGAGTGTCGTAAGAGTCGACTAAGGGATTGAAGAGTCACTAACCATCCTTTGATTTGATTTATGATGGGCAGCAGCGTCATCATAGGGGACACATAACTGCGATCGCCAACCCGCTTGCCCAGCGTGGCGATTATGGGCATTTACCTCCTAATACGTTTATACGCATAGTTAATAGGAGCGGCCTACGTCCTATGATGTGATGATGATGTGATTTGCTTGAATACTTGCTTGACCTACTGACAAAAGTATCCTGTCGTGACAAGAATAATCAATAATTGAGTTTTGTATCATTAAAAGAGTCGGTAACCAAATGGGAAAACGTATGTCACGTATGTAACGCCAGTGATTGTGTACTAACTTTTTGATAAACGCTTATGTTATGTAACTTTGCGATTATTCCTTGGGTCGTTATTTATTAACAGTGAAGAATAATTTTCTCGTACGTGCCACCCCTGATTGTCCGGAAGCAGCTAGGGTCGCCACATCCGGACACGCGTCCGCACGTAACTAAAAGCCGGAATTGTCTGTACACGGCTTATGATGGATTTGGTCAAGTTTTTGTCAAAAGGGGTATGCGGGCAAAAACCGGAGCTGTCAACCGATGACAGTGAGATTGGAAACACTGCATAGTGGCCGAAAAAAGGTGTAGTGTCACTAGGGTAGCAATGCATCGGAGAGAGGTTTCCAAAATTGAGAATGTTTTGATGGAAAGTTCTTTGTACAATAGGATTGATGACTACAGTTAAAATAAATTATTTAACACTCCTCCTCGCGTCGTGTTCCTAAATTCTGAGGGTCGTGATTCCCTAAACGGGGCATAATCTTCTTCCGTACAGTTGTTCGCCACTTGTTTCTTTCCTTGGCTGAGTGGAGAACAGCATGTAAATTTGTATCTAGGA
Organism: Thaumatotibia leucotreta; assembly: GCA_025490895.1. Lineage (NCBI taxonomy): Eukaryota > Metazoa > Arthropoda > Insecta > Lepidoptera > Tortricidae > Thaumatotibia > Thaumatotibia leucotreta. The sequence continues at coordinate 39,786 of JALPQI010005706.1, read as the reverse complement.
TTGTTCAAATCTGTTCACTCCATCTGATTGGACTACGACCTCTTGGTCTTTTGCCATTTACCTTACCGGTAACCATGAGTAGCTCGAGATTGTGCCCTTCTTTCCTGGCGATGTGACCAAAGAAGTCAAGTAGCCTACGCAGCCAGATGGAATAGAGAGACACATTTAACACTATGCACGTGCACGACATAATACACGAAGAAAATATTACTAAGATGTAGATTGCAGTACAGCAACTTCTATGTAATAAATTGAAAAGAACTAAAAAGAGTAGGTCATTTGGCAGTACTCAAACGTGGCGTGACTTTTGAGTATTTCGTATAAAAATCCATGGTGATCGTTTTGACAATTCGAAAAAAGATGCTGATTTGACTTGTCATCATGCCTATTATTGCAAAGCCATGAGCCCAACATCTATGTGATACATTGTATAACCCCAACATCAAATGATCCGATCATCAGCTGTTGTTGACATTTCTTATTGATCTTTTAATCGTGAATTTTTCGAGAGTGCGCTTGTCATTGTCACACATACAAGATTACATCACGCAGATCAGATTCTTCATTGGAATGCAACAAATTTTTACATCATCAAAACGAAATCAAACCGTTGTCGTATTTATCAGACTCTGGCGAGATAAAAAAAAATAATAAAAAACAAAATATGTTCATTGCCAGAAAGGGTGAATTACAATTACAGCTTAAAAATAATATTGAGGCCTCTGGCCTCCGAGCTAGGTAAAACCTGTGTTACAGATGTCAGAGCCCTTGCCTAGAATAATGGATTTTTGTATCTACTATTGTTTATAATTAATATGTATATAACTTAAGAGTTTGAAACCTCTGACTTCTGAGCTAGGTAAAGGATGAGCTGGATATTGATTTTCTGACATATCTTACCCAAAACTGTTAAAATAAAAGGCTAATTTCTATTACATCATACAACATCAGCCTATCTCAGGCCACTGCTGGACGTAGGCCTCTCCTGTTAACTACGCGTATAGACGCATTAGGAGGTAAATGCCCATAATCCCCACGCTGGGCAAGCGGATTGGCGATCGCAGTAATGTGTCCACTATGATGACGCTACTGCCCATCATCAATCTTCTATCAAAGAATGGTCAGTGTCACTTCAATCCCTCAGTCGGCTCTTACGACACCCGCGTTAAGTGTTGGGGTGGTGACAAATGTATTCTTACTGCCGTCACCATACGACATTACGGAACGTTCTGCAACTTTGTACAAATCAATGTCAATTGAAAATGTTTTCATAGTTGGTACTAACCGCACTTCCATTAATATGAATATAGCATTTCGTGTTAAGACCTAACTCATTACATTCAAGGGCACGTCAGTTAAACTAAAACGTATATTGTTCAGATGGTGTTAAGTTAAGGGTGGGTGTGTTCTTGACATGAAATTATAACCCTTTGTTTATCTCCAGGGCCCTAAATCAAAATATACCTACCATAGATTTATAATTGATAGATAGGGCAAGTTATGGAACTACTTAAAGAGATAATGTTTCAATACTTTTGTGACATTTTTAGAAGGTTTGAATTGGTATCTAGATAATTTACTCAATAATACTAGACCGGAGAGCTGCCAACTTCCTGGCAAAGCGTTTCAGCATTGCGATACAGAGAGGAAATGCCACCGGCATCCTCTGTACGATGCCACAAGGGCCAATTTTAGATATAGGGTAGGTTAGTTACATTTAATTTATCTGTATAAATGACAAGAAATAAATTACAAGAAAGCAGGTAAGGAAGGGAGAGAAATTTTGCGGATTTCAATACCTCCATGCCTGATGGGCAGAGAGGCTTGGGTGCACTGATTGTTGCCCAGGTTAATGTTGATGACAGATGATAATGTAGCTTTAATGAGATGGTCAACTTTTTCCAGGAGTTCAGGTTATAACCAAAGGTGGCTGCAGCGGAGAGCATACATGAATTTAGGAAGAAAAAGGCAATATTTAACTATGGTGTAGGCCATGTGGGCATTGATAAGGCCTAAACAATCGGAGAAGGTGGAACTTATTAAAATTTTGATTTATGAAGTCTGGAAAAGCATCCTCTGAAATCGGTGCTCCTAGTAAAAAGAGTCACAACGCCTGTTGTTAATTAGCTTAATATTTGGCACTAATTTACGAAAACTAGATTGTGCAGTGTACTTTTAAGTAAAAAAAAATCAGGAAAGAAGATTTCACATTTAGAAATTTTGAGATCCAGCCCAATTTGAGCAATTTTTTTCGGTAAATTGTGCAGATAGGTACTTAAAAATATCTATACAGAAACATCTGTGTAATTGTTAATTCATAACAGATTTGTAAATGAGGTACTTAATGATTTCGTATTGCATGATTATTACTGCAAATGTTAAGTAGTGAACCTATACTAATTTCTATTTATTCGAGTGATTTTTGGGATACTTACTTATTTTTAAAACAAATAATTATGCATTTCAGCAATAATATCAGCTTAAACCGTAAAACAAATGCGGTGTGATGAATACATTTGTCACCACCCCAACTCTTCCCGTCGGTATCGTAAGAGCCAAACCGAGTATTCAAATTTCATTGCCTCTGTAACCTACTAAGCAAGAACAAGGCAATAATCATAACCTATTTATAATATCATACCCAAATCAGTCAATCTGATCGGCATGACAACTAACCAAATAATTTAGATCCCTCCCAGTTCCTTGAAATCTAAGAATGTTCCATGTTTTTCTTCAAAATCAACGCTCTAGTTACATTTGACAAGGTTATCTGTCTTGCTTAATTTATATCCGTTGTAAAATACGTGTATAAAGTTGGGTATTGACTACCCAAGTTGTTGTACGCATATCGTTATTTTGATTTTATGACGGCTCACAGACTACGAGAATTTGGTAAGGTATTCTTGAAAGGTGGAAGAAGGAGTGACAGTTTAGTGTAGGTCGTTTTTAGTCTGTGGTATTTGGTGAGATTTGGGTATTAGGTCATAAATTTAGAGTTCCGATAGAATAATTCGGCAATAATATTGTGATAACTTTGTAAGGCCGTGGCGTTAGATGGGAGTTTTGAAACGCTTGCATTTTCTAGCATTACTTTAATACTGCTTGTGAGCTTAAGCTCCTTTTTGACCTTCTGAGTACCTATGAGTAAGATTTTTATTTTCATATTTTTGGCGATCAAAATCATGAACAATTCGGGGTGGTTATAGGACACTCTGGACACGTAGGAAATTCTGGACACGTTTTATTAAGGCTAGCTTTAATAATATCATAGCGACACTTCAATCCCTTAGTCGGCTCTTACGACCCTCGCGGGAACAGTTGGAATGGTGACAAATGTACTCTTACTGTCGTCACCAGACAGCCAAATCGCTTATGAATGACCGCAACCTTACAATCGTTACCATCGATTGTCTGTATACTGCTTTCGATACAAGATAAGCGGAGCTCATTATCGGATTTGCTTGATCGATGTCACGACTTTTCCGCAAAACTGGCCAAAACCTCCGTTTTATATGGAAAATTGGCTCCAAAAGGTGTCAAAGGTTAAATAGCGATAGACGATTTCCATACAAAACTTTTTTATAGTCAGAATGCTTTATGCCTTAAGGAAATTGGAGTTGAAGGTGAATCATAGTTTTCGGGCATGAATAATAAAAATGTAATTTCGTAAGTTTTAATTGGCTCGTTTTAACAGTTCGTTCACGAAGTGTTTTGATTTTTAATAGCAGTATCATTTTTATATTGACATCGAACATCCGACAGTTCACAGGAAAATCGTCCCTACTGCCTTTTCTTTAATATGCTCTTTACTGATGACCTAGTTAAGGTCGCAGAAGGCCTCTGGATCTGGGTGGCCCAGGGACGGTCATTGTGGCAATCTTTGGGGGAAGGCATATGTTCAGCAGTGAACGTCTTTTGGCTAATATGATGATGATGATGCTGTTTTATCCGACAATCTTAAACAAATCGACATAGTCCCTTGGTAAGTCCAGTTAAGGTTTATGTTGTGGGTAGAACTAAGTAGGTGACGATATAATTGTAACAGATGATAATTTACATATACTCGTATTAGACAATTCATCTCTTGGTCACGCAGGCGATTGGCTCTCGAAAAAGCTTCTCATATACGGAGCGAAACATATCTAGCATGTTTTGTCTTTTAAATATGAATAACCTGTGAAATATAATTTTAGTGTGAAAGGATCTTACGAGAGTTTTGTGTTAAAAAGGAAATAGCAAAGGAAATTTTTCGTGTATTTTTTTTAGTTTGAAATGGGCGTACTCATGGCCACAGACTAGCCAAGGGCAGAGACGTGGCCTACGAAAGAGTGAGTTTGCCCAGAAGGTGCCTATTCCACCCTTGACTTGAAGGTTGACGGGTTATATGATCTCGGAAATATAGACGCCAGCAGGGAATTCACTCCTTGGCAGTACGCATAAGGAAAGAAGACGCAATATCTTATGGGGCTTGGTGTCATTGAGTTTTAGACTAAAATAAAGTAAATTTTTACCCAATAACCTGCACTTTTTAGGGTTCTTCCTTATATTTTCGCCATGTCCGCCTGTCAGTCTGTCCGCAGCTTAGGCCTAGAAATTATACCGTTAGTACTAGAAATTTCCAATTTGGTGTAGATATTCATAAATATAGTCTAACAATGTTTTTTCAGGTAAGTGCTCTTAAAATGACGAACTTTTTTTACAGAAATCCTAAAGTGTTTGGTGCCGTTAAATAGGTATTTTAAATAGATTAAGAGTTCTAATAAAAGGTTTTTTAAGCTCATGTTTCCGGAGATCAAATGTGTCCAAGGAGTACGCTTATAGGACAATACTTGTGTACGCTTATATAATAGGTACTTTAAAGGAAAAGTATTTCTAACATAGCAGACGTATCGCCTGATGGTAAACGGTCACCATCGCCCATGGACACCCGCAACACCCGTGGTATTACAAGAGCATTGCCTACCTTTAAGATGGGAATACGCTCTTTTTTGAAGGATTGAAGACAGTAACGGTCCGGAAACACCGCAGACGACAAATCATTCCAGAGTTTAGCTGTGCTAGGCAGGAAATTTCTAGAAAAACGCACGATTAAGGACTGCCAAACATCTAAATTCACAGCATTAACTGAATTGTATTATATATTAGAACTCCCGCGTCATATTTCTATGTGACAGGGTTCCTGGAGACGCCTAATGAATTATGAAACGACAGGGCTTTGACTCGATTGGCTAAGAGCCAGGGTCGGGTTTTCATTGTCAAAATTAGCAGTACATTAAGTTACGACAAGTGCTATCCCAATTATACAACTTGTTTTGCCTTTTCTAATAAATAAGTGCATTTCGGGTTGCTAAGGTCCGACCGAGATCTCAGTCTCGGTCTCGGTCTCGGCATTCTCGGCCGAAAATCGAGCCGAGATATCCCTCTCGGCTCTCGGCCAAAATTGGCCGGGACTTTCGGCCGTGGCCGAGATTCGTAACGAGCTGTAATGGGCGAGCTTGACGCCATCTCGCGAAATTTCTATGATTTTATTGGTATCATATTGACATGAACTGACTTCAATTTCACTATAAAATGAACGGAAGGAATAATTTAGAGTAAGCGACCCCTATCATACTATCGATAAAAATACCTAAAATTCGAATACCGGTTTTTGGGGTACCTACATAAACAAATTTTCAAAGAAAGAAAATATCCAAAAAAATTACTGTACGAGTATTTAGTTTGACGTTGGACTTACTATAGGTATTTGCTAGGGATTTTTTATGTAATTTATACGTTTTTTATCCTTTCTACCAAGTCTCGGTCTCGGTCTCGGCCAAGAATTAAATTTATTCTCGGTCTCGGTCTCGGCCGAAACTAAAATATGGGTCTCGGTGGGACTGGTTGCCAGTGAGACTTAGGTTTTAGATTGGAAATTAGTTCAAGTTTCAGTAGTAGTAGTAGTAGTAGATACTAGTCTACTAGTATTTCCTTCTTTATCTCTGTGTGCCTCGAATAAATTATATACCTAATACTTACGATGAAAATCTTAACGAATGCTTTTTTAGTCAGCAAAGCGCTTGTGAATCCCCTAATGTTATGTCTATAGGCAATAGTAACTTACATCAGCTGTAGGTATGCTTATTTTCCACTACTCCTAGTATAAAATACGACTCACATGTTCAACCGTTCTTAACTTTTTGTGCCCGCTTTGCTCTTGGGTCTTCTCTAAGAAGATATGCTTCGTCACTTTCATCAGCCACATGAGAACTCAATAAAGGCAGTCGCCATGGTCGGCCAAATCGGCCGGACAAAATCATCATCTTCATAATCATCAGTTCACTTTAAACCAACTTCAACCCGTTACTCCAAGATCCCATCATCAGACCCCGATTTAGTGCCAACGAGACCATGTCGGGGTTAAAGCCGTTCGATAAAAAACACGATATCGAGTACATTGAAAAAAAATCTGTCAAATTGAGAACCTCCTCCGTTTTTAAAAACGGTTAAAAACGTTGTCTACCTCTTAGCCAATAACAATGTACTGAAGCAAATGGGCGTTTGTGCATGAATACATGAATTATTCAGCATTCAGAAATGAAAATAGCAAAAACCCTGCAAGTCTTTGACAGTTAATTTTACGATTTTGTCTCCCCACGATTCGTGACATTATATTTCGTTGCCGATTTCATTATTGCCAAAGGTTATCAACACTTGGAAAACGGGAAATTGCATTTAGGTGCTATTTTGGTATCAAACAACGTGTATTCTGAAATTTTTTACGCTAATATTAGATTTTATTTACTCACCACACGATTTTGGATAAAGTTTCGTATCATAATAATGGGGTATAGTTTGGGGAAGCCCTATGTTCAGTAATGAACAGCTTTCGACTCATATAATGATGATGATGATGAGGAAGTATAATAAGACATTATTTGTCGTAAAAGGTAAGTGAATGTTTATTAAAATCCGATGAAGAAGCGTTTTTCAGGGTTCTTTGTTCACTTTAAAACTACCACAAATCGAAGGATACACACCATATATTATTGCCCTAGTCTACTATATTGCCGGTGTCTACCCTAGGATAATACTTAATATGGTGTGTTATGAGACTTGACTGTAAATAATACTTCCATTTCCAATCAAGTCTCAAAGGTCGACCTACGCTTTATTAATATTCATCATCATCATCATCATGTCAGCCGAAAGGCGTCCACTGCTGAACATATGCCTCCCCCAAAGATTGCCACAATGCCCGGTCCTGCGCCACCCGCATCCAGCGGTCTCCTGCGACCTTCACCAGGTCATCAGTCCACCTTGTGGGCCTACCCACGCTGCGCCTTCTGGTACGTGGCCGCCACTCGAGTACCTTCCCGTTCCAACGGCCATCGGTTCTACGCGCAATGTGCCCCGCCCACTGCCACTTCAGTTTAGCGATTCGGAGAGCTATTTCGGTTACTTTGGTTCTGCTGCGGATGGTCTCATTTTTAATCCGATCTCGCAGAAAGAATACTAGCATAGCCCTCTCCATTGCCCTTATTAATGTTAAGTCATCAATTCTATTACGAAATAGCCTGTATCCATCTGTTTTTTCAAATAAATCATTATTCAATGAGCATTTTCCCTTCCTATCGACACTTTATTATAGACATTCCTGGTTAAATCATGTAATAAACAAAGTAAAAGCTTATGAAGGGTGTATTACTTTGCTTTACGCAAAAAACCGTCCTTTTACCAATTTTATGGCCGCTTTACATGTTTTATGTAGCACCCTGTATTTTACGATCCACATTTCCTTCATACTGTATAGATTTATAATGCAGATAAAATATATGGACAAGTCGTGTACAATACCAACTATTCGATGATAGGGGAAATATTTTATAGGAAAAATAATATTATTTTCTCACGATATACTACGGTTTAGGTATTCATCCTTACTTGGGGGCTAAATAAATAAAAATAAATATCTTGGGACATCTTACACATATCGTCTTAGTCCCCGTCTTAGTAATCTCAATTAAGGGTTGTGATGCGAGTACCAAGTGACGATGTACATGTATAATAAATAGATAAATTATAAATACTGGATGTCATATACCTACCAAAGAAAAACCGACCAAGATCACCAACGTCCGAGGTGTTCGTCCCCACCTCGGACGAATATTACATATCGACGCTGGAAAGGAGAAATTGGATAAGCGACACTTTTGAAGATATTGAGTTATACACACCGTTAGAATCGGCAAATTTTTCTGCGTCGAATGAGCTAGGTTTCGTATCCATCTGACAACTTTTGTGTCGCTTATCCCATCGGTGATTTAGAGAATTTTCGATCATTTTTTACTGCTAAACGACTTAGTTTTTGACAACTTTTAAGAAAATGGAGATTAGATAAGATATAATTAAACATAATGAATCTTGGATTATTTTACCTATTTGTCATGACAGGTTAAATTTTACTTGGATATTTTTGTTGTGTACTGTAACTAGTCATCACTTGTGGGTTAGCTATTTCTACCTGACTGTATGATATGTTCTCATGTCGTTTTGACAATTTTACCTTTATCTTAATTTAAAATTAAAGACGGTTAGACAATATTACTTAACTATGATATCTGAACTATTGGCGTTTATCCATTTTTACCCCTACATTTATTTATGAACCATATGTCGCTTAGTTATCCCTTTTTACCTGAATTTACATTAAAATACTACTGTCACTTATCCTAACTTGCATGAATGAAATGTCAGTAAAAAAGTTAGCAACAATTTGCAGACATAAATGTCTGCTATTTTGTTCTTTGTCACGGCATGTAGAAACATTTGGCAGAGGGGTTGTCCTGTCAATTTTTACTCTGCGTTAAATAAAATGTTTTTGGAACTTTAATAAATAAAAATAAAAAAAGAAATAGGTACTAACTAAAACTATTTTTTAAGTGTTATCATAACGTAATACGATGGATATACATACCAACAGGTACGGTTGTTAAAAGTAGATAGTTTTCAAGTGCCTCGTTTGTAGGTACATAGGTGTAGGTACTAACTATTGTTGGCTCAATAACGAGTTATCCTTGTTGATTTTGCATGTTTTAACCCTTAAATGCATGACCTTGACAAAGATTTATTCTAATTTGAATTCTGACATGTTGTCAATAGAGTCGAAAATACAAATAAATAATAATAATAATAGAATAAGAGAAATTATCTCAAATAGAAAAACAAAATATATTTGTTTTTAATACTTAACAATAACTATTACTTACTCACATACTTACCTACTTTTTGGAATAAAGTTATAAAAATACCTAAAACAGTGTCTTTCTTTTTTCACGTGTAAGTAAATTCGTTTACTAGTCACGGAATGTTACTCTTGTAATTGAAATGACAAAGATAAAGATAAAGATATTTTATTTGCTAAGGACACACAGATATACAAGTACAGATAGTAGGTACAACACGGTTTCGGAAGCAGGTATCCTCTGTCGTCATCCGACATGCAAATTATGTTTATTTACTCACCACACGATTTTGGATAAAGTTTCGTATCATAATAATGGGGTATAGTTTGGGGAAGCCCTATGTTCAGTAATGAACAGCTTTCGACTCATATAATGATGATGATGATGAGGAAGTATAATAAGACATTATTTGTCGTAAAAGGTAAGTGAATGTTTATTAAAATCCGATGACGAAGCGTTTTTCAGGGTTCTTTGTTCACTTTAAAACTACCACAAATCGAAGGATACACACCATATATTATTGCCCTAGTCTACTATATTGCCGGTGTCTACCCTAGGATAATACTTAATATGGTGTGTTATGAGACTTGACTGTAAATAATACTTCCATTTCCAATCAAGTCTCAAAGGTCGACCTACGCTTTATTAATATTCATCATCATCATCATCATGTCAGCCGAAAGGCGTCCACTGCTGAACATATGCCTCCCCCAAAGATTGCCACAATGCCCGGTCCTGCGCCACCCGCATCCAGCGGTCTCCTGCGACCTTCACCAGGTCATCAGTCCACCTTGTGGGGGGCCTACCCACGCTGCGCCTTCTGGTACGTGGCCGCCACTCGAGTACCTTCCCGTTCCAACGGCCATCGGTTCTACGCGCAATGTGCCCCGCCCACTGCCACTTCAGTTTAGCGATTCGGAGAGCTATTTCGGTTACTTTGGTTCTGCTGCGGATGGTCTCATTTTTAATCCGATCTCGCAGAAAGAATACTAGCATAGCCCTCTCCATTGCCCTTATTAATGTTAAGTCATCAATTCTATTACGAAATAGCCTGTATCCATCTGTTTTTTCAAATAAATCATTATTCAATGAGCATTTTCCCTTCCTATCGACACTTTATTATAGACATTCCTGGTTAAATCATGTAATAAACAAAGTAAAAGCTTATGAAGGGTGTATTACTTTGCTTTACGCAAAAAACCGTCCTTTTACCAATTTTATGGCCGCTTTACATGTTTTATGTAGCACCCTGTATTTTACGATCCACATTTCCTTCATACTGTATAGATTTATAATGCAGATAAAATATATGGACAAGTCGTGTACAATACCAACTATTCGATGATAGGGGAAATATTTTATAGGAAAAATAATATTATTTTCTCACGATATACTACGGTTTAGGTATTCATCCTTACTTGGGGGCTAAATAAATAAAAATAAATATCTTGGGACATCTTACACATATCGTCTTAGTCCCCGTCTTAGTAATCTCAATTAAGGGTTGTGATGCGAGTACCAAGTGACGATGTACATGTATAATAAATAGATAAATTATAAATACTGGATGTCATATACCTACCAAAGAAAAACCGACCAAGATCACCAACGTCCGAGGTGTTCGTCCCCACCTCGGACGAATATTACATATCGACGCTGGAAAGGAGAAATTGGATAAGCGACACTTTTGAAGATATTGAGTTATACACACCGTTAGAATCGGCAAATTTTTCTGCGTCGAATGAGCTAGGTTTCGTATCCATCTGACAACTTTTGTGTCGCTTATCCCATCGGTGATTTAGAGAATTTTCGATCATTTTTTACTGCTAAACGACTTAGTTTTTGACAACTTTTAAGAAAATGGAGATTAGATAAAATATAATTAAACATAATGAATCTTGGATTATTTTACCTATTTGTCATGACAGGTTAAATTTTACTTGGATATTTTTGTTGTGTACTGTAACTAGTCATCACTTGTGGGTTAGCTATTTCTACCTGACTGTATGATATGTTCTCATGTCGTTTGGACAATTTTACCTTTATCTTAATTTAAAATTAAAGACGGTTAGACAATATTACTTAACTATGATATCTGAACTATTGGCGTTTATCCATTTTTACCCCTACATTTATTTATGAACCATATGTCGCTTAGTTATCCCTTTTTACCTGAATTTACATTAAAATACTACTGTCACTTATCCTAACTTGCATGAATGAAATGTCAGTAAAAAAGTTAGCAACAATTTGCAGACATAAATGTCTGCTATTTTGTTCTTTGTCACGGCATGTAGAAACATTTGGCAGAGGGGTTGTCCTGTCAATTTTTACTCTGCGTTAAATAAAATGTTTTTGGAACTTTAATAAATAAAAATAAAAAAAGAAATAGGTACTAACTAAAACTATTTTTTAAGTGTTATCATAACGTAATACGATGGATATACATACCAACAGGTACGGTTGTTAAAAGTAGATAGTTTTCAAGTGCCTCGTTTGTAGGTACATAGGTGTAGGTACTAACTATTGTTGGCTCAATAACGAGTTATCCTTGTTGATTTTGCATGTTTTAACCCTTAAATGCATGACCTTGACAAAGATTTATTCTAATTTGAATTCTGACATGTTGTCAATAGAGTCGAAAATACAAATAAATAATAATAATAATAGAATAAGAGAAATTATCTCAAATAGAAAAACAAAATATATTTGTTTTTAATACTTAACAATAACTATTACTTACTCACATACTTACCTACTTTTTGGAATAAAGTTATAAAAATACCTAAAACAGTGTCTTTCTTTTTTCACGTGTAAGTAAATTCGTTTACTAGTCACGGAATGTTACTCTTGTAATTGAAATGACAAAGATAAAGATAAAGATAAAGATATTTTATTTGCTAAGGACACACAGATATACAAGTACAGATAGTAGGTACAACACGGTTTCGGAAGCAGGTATCCTGTCGTCATCCGACATGCAAATTATGTTTAGAAATACAAACTACCTATATTTATCATTAAAATTAATACATTTACTTCAAATTGGTAATTATTTGATATTACTATTATCATTAATCATTAAGGATTTCAATTCATTAATAAAATTATACATTTTGTTTCCTTTCTGGTATGCAGAAATTTGACAAGAAACTATCCAATTTATATAAACAATAGCCCAAAATTATTTTTAAAATTATTAAAATTCAAATTACACATTTATTATTACATATTTATTACATTTTTATTAATAGTAAGTCAATTTATAATTCCCTTCCATTCGTTCGTTCGTTCACGCGTTCCGCCATTTTCACTACATCTTTCATTTGATCAACGGCCATGACGGCAATCGCACAAGCTTCAAAAACATGGCACCCGCGTTTAACTAACGATTTAGTGAGCTAAAACAGCTAATCATTTTGCTCAAGACTATCAACGTGGATTCATCGAAACTACAAGGTATGTTCTTTATGTTTGTTTTAAGCCTATATTTCTTACTCTGCTATATAATGTTATACAATTACCCAACAAACAATAATTATTAAAAAGAAATGCCGTTAGACGAGAACTTATTTGGGTTTTCCCTTTTGTTATAGGACGAGGGCGTCAGAGTGAAGAGCTTGCAAATTCTCCTGTCGGGCAAGAAGATGTACAAGGTTGATTTTATTGTATTTTTCGATTATTATACTCTACATATTCTTTGGTACTATAAAAACAGTGCTCTAGCAGAAAACTATTTAGCATCTGTTTATATTTCGTACCGTTTAACTGTTTTATGCTGTCCGGCAAATCGTTGTATAGAACTATGCACATATTATACGCATTCTTTTTGTAAATCGTTAAGTGGCATCGAGGTTGATGTAAAAGGTTCTTGTATTGTGTTCTCTGGCTCATATAGAATTCTGACCTCATTTTAAATAAGTCTGGTCGGTTTTTTACTAGTTCACATGCTTTTTTTATATACATGCAAGGTAGCGGCAATATATTTGTCTTCTTGAAAAGCGGCTTGCAGCTATCGTCAAATCTAGCTTTCATTATTGCACGTATACAATTCTTTTGCAATTTGAAAGCTCTTTCAACATCAACTGAGTTTCCCCACAGAAGTAAACCGTAACTTAACACTGACGAGACAACGCCGTGGTAAGCTGTAACTGCTGCTTCAATGCTAACTGTATTTCTCAATTTTCTTAAGGCAAAAATAAATCTAGTTAATCTGCTGCAAACTGCATCAATATGATCTTTCCAGTTGAGATGCTGATCAATGTTTAACCCTAAAAATTTAATACTTTCACATTTTAAAACTGGTATATTGTTATAATCGATATTTAATTGAATTGGAAAACTATTATATGAATGGAATTGAATATAGAATGTCTTTGTCATATTAATATTTAGATTATTTTTACATGTCCAATTTTTTATGTCAGCCAGAGCATTATTAACTGTACTTTCATATGTATCAGGATTTTCAGCCTTAACTAGTAGAGTTGTATCATCTGCGAAAAGTATACATTTGTGAGGGATAGCTAGAGGGAGATCATTAATGTACACCAAAAATAAAAGAGGCCCTAGGATGCTCCCCTGAGGGACACCAGACTTAACTTCACGAAAATCTGAGCGGTATTTAACTTTAGTAAAACTCTTTTTTATCTTTTCTATTTTTAAAATTTCTGTGCATTGTTTTCTGTCTGACAAATAACTTTTAATCCAATTTTGCGCGACTCCTCGGATTCCGTAACGTTCAAGTTTGGCTAGTAGTCGACCATGATCAACGCAATCAAATGCCTTGCTTAAGTCGAGAAATATTGCCAAAATAGGTAATTTATTGTTTAGACATTCCGTTACAAATTTTACGAAATCGAAACAAGCAAGTTCAGTTGAAAGACCTTTTCTGAAACCATATTGTTCTGGTTGTAATAGCTCGTTTCTTTCAAGAAATCCCGTTAGCCTACGACACATTGATTTCTCTATTATTTTAGAAATAACAGGAACAATAGTTATGGGCCTATAATTGTTAGGATCTTTGCGGTCACCTTTTTTGTGTAAGGGTTTTACCACCGACAGTTTCAACTGTTCAGGAAAAACCCCTTGAACAAATGATAAATTTATAATGTGTGCTATAGGGTGACATATCCAAGGAGCACTCAGCTTAAGAATGTATGTTGTTACGTCATCATATCCGGAGGTTTTACTGTTATTAAGAGACATTATAATTTTAAAAGCTTCTTGAGCATCAGCAGGTGTTAAGAAAATTGTGGAGTGAAAGTTCTTAACATTATTCGATACATTATTATTAGAATGTTGGATTCCACTATTTGTACCCGAATTTGGTAGGGTTATGTCAATAAAAAAATTATTCATTAAATTACAAATGTCCTGCGGATTATTAAATGTCATATTATTAAAATTCAAATAGTCAATTTCATTATGCATGTTAATATTGGATAAACTGGAAGAAATAATGTCCCATATAGCTTTACACTTATTTTTACTACGTGATATATGATTAACATTATTGATTTTTTGAGATTTCGCGATACATTTTCTTAATAATCTGCTGTAGTTTTTTAGTTTTGTTTTATTGTTAGATTTATTTGTTTTTGTAAGTGTGTATCTTAGGTACAATTTTCGTTTAGTGTGACAGGATTTTTTAATACCTTTTGTTAACCATGTGCATATTTTGAAGCGGTTGTTAAATTTGACCTTTATTATGGGAAAACATAGGTTGTATAACAAACACAGCATCTCATAAAATGACTTAAAAGCTTCCGTCAGGTCATTGGAGGACATGACATCGTAAAACGATAGTGCTGATATGCACTGTAGGAATTTGTTAACATTTTCATTGTGATAGTCTCTCTTGTATTCAAACAAAGTATGACATATCTTCTTTTGCTTTACGTTAAAAGTGATTGTTTGAGCCCTATCATGATCTGATAAGCATATTTGATGTGTTTTTGCACTAACATTCTCAACGTTACTAGCTATTTGGTCGATACATGACTTTAACCTAGTCGGAGAATCTATGTGTAATGTGAAGTTATATTTGTGAAGTGTAGTTTTTAAATCTTTCACATAAGGGCTATCTTTTAGCACATCTATATTCCAGTCCCCACAGATTATTATTTTCTTTTTCTTGTATTTGCAGGACAGGTGGAATAGTAATTTATCCAGCTTGTGAATAAATATTCCAATATGGGATTTTTTTTGTACTGGTATTCTATATATTACTAGGATAATAACGTCCAAGCCAATCAACTCTATACCACCACATTCAAAGTAAAAATCTGTTCCTAAGTTCGACTCTAGCACTATTTTTTTAGACTGCAGATTCTTATTAACTAGTATAGCCGTTCCACCCCTACGATTGCGTCTACTGTAAAAGGCTCCTGGAGTAAAGTTTTCTAATTTAACATTATTTTCTGTGACCTTAGTCAAAAAAGTTTCACTAATGCAAATGACATCAATTTCCTGGTTTTTTGTGTGGAAATTGTTCATTGCAATTTGAAGTTTGTCTAGTTTACATAAAAGTCCTCCTATATTTTGATGTAACACACACAAAAAATTGCTAGAACTATTTGTATCGGTATGTGTAATTACTTCAATATCATTATTAACGAAAAAATTCTGAGTCTTTCGGACTACTGTGGCATGAAAATTGGTCGTGTATCATGGTCTCATCGTAACTTTTATTGTCTTCCTGAATTAAATCAATTAAGGTCCTCACATCTTTAAAAATTACATGAATACCATATTTGTTTATGCGTCCCGACTTCAGGTAAAACATTTCTTGATCATACGCTAGGTTACGATTACTATCTAATAGATAAACATAGTTGTATTTGGAATTATCTATGTATAACAGTTGATTAAACAATTCCACTCTCGAGTTAAACATGTTACTAAACAAACCAATATTGTAAGTTGGGTAACATACAATAATATTAGTGTGTGTTAGTGCTGTTGTGACATACCTTATATATAAGACTAAGTTATCATAGCATTGGGACTTTTTGAAGTCCTCTTCCCCTATAAAGATTAAACAATAGTCTTCTTTTGTGTAGTTGAGCAATTTCTTGTCCAAATCACAAAACAGTTTACGGGTCCCTACGCCCGGATATAGATAGTGGCAAAGATTATAGTTTTCACCGAAATTACTATTTGCTATTACTAAGGTTTTATTGAACTTATTTGAGCTAATCATGCATATTTTTCTGGTTTTATTTGTATAGTCCAAGTTAACGTTTGCGGGGAACAGTAGATACTATTTCTTCGACTGCAGTCTTCTGTGTTGCTGTATGACATTGGTCCCTCTCTCGCAGCAACGACGTATCTTTATGTTGTTGTTCAAGTGGTGATTTATGATCCTGCTCGAAATCCATAACAATTCCAGTCACGGATTTTGGTTTACCACTTGCCGTCAACTCATTAACGCTCTCATTTTGCTTTGCATTCGGTGTAAAGACCAGTGCGGATTTGGTACCTTTTGGTTTCTTTGTGCTGGAGTCGCTGGACTTGCAGATTAACTCCAAACCCGAGACTTTGTTCTTTAACTCTTCGATAAAAATTTTGAGTGATTTATTTTCCGTGAGTAGATTTTCAATTTCGTTTTCTGCTGTCACTAGTTTGTCTTGAAGGTCTTCGACTTTTGTTTGTAGTCTTTCTAATTTATGCCTAAGCCCTTCGCCGATAGCAGAGAGACTTTTATTTATTTTGTTGCTCTCTTTACCAGAACTCGATGCTGGAGATAATGATGATGAACACGACGAATTTAGGTCATCCTCATCTGGCAGAGATTCAAAAGAGTTCTCAGTCAAAACGGTGATATTGCCTTTTTTTTCTTTAACTTTATTATTGCTACTCTCAGGAACAGGAGACGACGACGGATTTATAGTAGTGATACATTTTTTCAGTCTCTCCATATCATCTGTTGTTTTATTACATGGAGTACACAACCAGTTTTGTTTACTTTCTTTTGTCATGCTTCGGAATTGAGTTTAATTAACGTTAGTGGTACATGTTACATCATACGTGTTTTCACATGACATGCATTTTAAGAACTTTCTTGTCTTAATTGTGTTTTTACATTGTGCACACACGACAGGGTTTTTTTTCGGTGGCATTGTTTAGTTTTAGTAGGTATTTATGTAATAATAGTAATAATAATAATAAGCTGGCTATTTTAGATTTTTAGTATAACTTATTTTCCTTAGTTATAAGCTTGTGTTTCTATTCTTGTTAAGCCCTCTGAGTTAAAAAAATATATACTGTATTACTATGTCTGTTGTTTGCTTTAACTTCCTTGATAAGTCTTCTTCTGTTTGTGAATTGAAAATCAATTACTAGTTTTTGAACGAGACTAGTTTTTGTGCGGTAACGAAACGCCAAAACGTCAGTCGCTCAGTTGTCACTTGTCATCCAACTCGTACGTCATGAACGAAAACAGCTGGCTAGAATACCGCTTTTTTATCTTATTTTTATTTGTTTCTCACTGTTATTTTGAAAATTGTGTATGTGTGAGTGATAGAAAGTTTCGTTACTAATCTTAGCTTGGCAGAAATTAGTATAATGTGGCTCACCAGTGTAAAACTTCAGTTCAAATCCAAAATGCCGTGTCTTGGTGCAACTTTTAACACTAGTAAGGTAAAAATCTTTTTCATCACACTTGCTGTCTAAGCGCGCCATTGCTTGCGCGCGTAGCGGGAGTAATAGAAAAGTGAAATTCCCTAGGGAGTAATAGAAATGTCAGTACGTTATTTTTATAATATTATGTCTGAAAACTTTTTTTTTGTAGGCAAGTGTGATGAAAAACATTGTATGCATCACGGTCGGTAAGCGGAATACTAACTCGAGTCATAAAAGCCCTCCGCCTAACGGCGTCGGGCTTCTAACACTCTCGTTAGTAATTCCGTACTTACCTCCCTTGATGCACAATGTACTATTACGTTTTACTATAATTTTCTTATTTTATTTGTTCCCGACATTCAAAATGGATGTTTACAATTTCACGCACACACGCATTTCTATTTCCTCCGCTATGCATGCAAGCAATGACTGCAATGCAACTGACTAGGTTTACTAATGTTTGGCAAATAATTTTTCCCAAAGTATCACATCGCAAACTATTTTTCCCAAATTTTCATTTGGCAAAAATTCAATTGTCAAAACTACTTATCGCAATTTTACAGTTAGCAAGCCTTTTTGTTGGCAAGCGATTGTTTAGCAAAAAATTACTTGGTTGTTTTTATTTTCCCAAAATATTTTTTGGCAAATGCATCGTTTGGCGTAACATACTAATCCCAAAATATTGTATAGCATACGATTTATACCGCATATACCTACAATATTACATCGCAACCAATTTTTCGCATCAAGTCATTTCGCCGAAAGATCATATTCCAATTGAATCTTATGAAATCGTTTTATTTCCCAACTAAATGGTTGGAAATTCTATCTTTGGGCTTGGTTTTTATTTTAATTGGAACTTTTTAAAATGCATATTTTCATGTAGTTGATGGTTTAGCTGGCAAATTACCAATGTTTTTGGGTATAGTTTGAGGCGAATTTTATATAGGTATGTTTATGTTTTTTTTTATAAAATCTCACACGGGGTTTTATATTATGTTGATAAACAATTAAAAGTCGGGTTCTAGTAACAGTAATTTAGATGAAACTGACGAGGGAACGCAATGCCGAGGGAATAACAAAACAGTCGGTTCTGGCTGTATGGTCGCAGTTTCACCTAACACTCCTCCTCGCTTCGCTCGTCGTCGTACCTAACGGTGGCTCTGGGATAGTTTTTTTTATGAAAATGAAAATAAAAATGTAGTTTTTTTATCCGTGGCTATGTGTGCTTTCTTAGTACCTACCCATAAAAAATATTATTTTCTCACTTCATTTATTATGATACCAATTATTCATGAAATACATTTTTTGTTCCAGGTAAGTTGAAGTCAAGGGTTGTGCAAAAAAGTACGAAATTCCTGTATAGGTCTATACAGGATACGAACTTTAAAATAATATTATCATTTGCCAGGCTTTTGCTATAAGTAGAGCTTGTGAAGTATCAAATTTGGGAATTTTTTTTTGGATTTTAACTTATGACAAAATAAAACATTTGCTTAATAAGCATTTGCTTAATAAAATTTTGACGAAGTGAAACTTTGCAAAATAATAATTTGATCAAATGAATAAAATGAGAAATGTAACTTTGCTAAAGATTTGTTTGGGAAATGAGACTATTGCAATAAGTTGTTTGGGAAGTCATATTTGGGAAACATAATTTGCCAAATGGCAGTACACCAACTGACTATGAAGTCTTAAATAGTTTCTCATTTTAAGTATGTGGATATTTCTTACTGATAAACAGGGTGTTTGGTTAGCGGTGTCGGAGCTTTTAAGGGCTTAAAGTACAATCAATTTTATCGATAAATTACCATACAATTTTTTTTTAGGGGAACGATAATTAAATGGCGGCCATTTTAAAATTTCAAACAGACGAATGCGGGCGCACGTAATATTTCTGGAATTATACGTTTGTTATCGGTCCTATCCCTGCAAAAAAAATCTCGTTAGAGAGCTCATTCGATAAACAAACTAATTAAGCTAATCATTTAACTCAACTATTTGAAAAACAAGGCTAAAAATTTTTTTGATTTAAAAATAGTAAAAAATTCACCTTAATTTTTCAATTAATTTAATTTTGCATGAAAACTAGGTCGTTAAGATAGGTTTTTGGTGTTGTTATTTATTACTACAGTATGTTAGCTAAAAAATAACACCATAATTACAGTTATACCTTAAGTACTTTAGGAATTAAAAGTGCTCAAACATACACCGAAACAGCTGCATTTAGCGTTCCCGATGCAAAATCCATAAACAAATGAATGTCAGCAGTGTACTGACTAGTGAAGTGGCCGCCTTCAATCCATCCAGTGCAGGTTTGAGCACTTCTAATTCCTAAAGTACTTAAGGTATAACTGTAATTATGATGTTTTAGCTAACATCCTGTACTAACAAATAACAACACCAAAAACCTATCTTAACGACCTAGTTTTCATGCAAAATTAAATTGATTGAAAAATTAAGGTGAATTTTTGACTATTTTTAATAAAAAAAAATTTTTTTAGCCTTGTTGTTCAAATAGTTGAGTCAAATGATTAACTTAATTAGTTTGCTTATCTAATGAGCTCTCTAACGAGATTTTTTTGCTAGGATAGGATCGATAATAAACGTATAATTCCAGAAATATCACGTGCGCCCGTATTCGTCTGTTTGAAATTTTAAAATGGCCGCCATTTAATTATAGTTGGCACAAAATAAAAATTGTATGGTATCGAAGAAATTGATTGTAGTTTAAACCCTTAAAAGCTCCGACACCGCTAACCAAACACCCTGTATTTATGCTATTTATTTCAATTTCTATATTTTTACCCGAATATAAAATAAGCCACATCGGCAGTTAGATAATTTTAACATGATGAATTTGTTATGTAAGTTTCGGGTGGACTTTTTTACCTTCCTTATTTCTTTTACAACGTGTTGGTTAGATAATTTTACCTGAATCAATTTTTCCGACCGTTTTGCTTAAGCGACAGTAAATCCTTAAATAAAACTTGAATACGTTAAATAATTAAAACATCACATAGAAAACATATTTATGTCCATAAATAATGCTTCAATTATTTGATTTGGCCTCCTAATTAATTTTAATGATTTTTTTTTCGAAAATCTCGGCGGTTTTTTGCCTCTCCTGTAAAGTACGCACTGTGTCGCTTATCCAATTTCTTCTTTCCAGCGTCGATATATATATATTACTTATATGACATCCAATATTTATAATTTATATAGTATTAAGTAGTGTGACTACTGGGGAAAAATAAAAAGCACAAATCAAAATATTTAGTTAATAAATAATTTGATTTATATTTTCAAAATACGTTAAATATTGTCGTGATTCGATAAAATTTATGACATATTTGTCGTGATTCAATAAAATGTATGACATATCTATGTACTAATTATTAGAAATCATTAAAATACTTGATTTGTTTTGTTGTTTGAGTGTAAAGTTATATTTTAAATACTATAGTTTAAATACGCCTTAAAGTATTATGTGGGTAAACCGATTTTGTGAACCAGCAACACTGGGTAGTCCCCACTGTTAATGGGCATAATAATTTATAAAAAGGGTAGCTCTTCATTTCTCGCCCTCTTTCCGATTTGTGACCTGGTGTTGAATAGACGTGTGGAGTTGAAATATATCACTTCAACCAGGATTATTAAATTTCATTTTACTTCGGAAGTGAGAATAATCCACGAAAGCCCACAGTGCATCGTGCAGCAAGGCATGTAAGTACAATTATATTAGCCATTATGAATTTTATTTGAATCCAATTTATATCTTCTACATGTTAAAAGAACTGACTAATTACCTGTACTGTGTACTAAACGTATTTTATTTGATATTACACGCATAATAAACGATATGAATAGTTCTTAGTTAACGGCACGATATAAGTTAACTGAATGAAGGTAGTTAAAAAAAAATGCAATTGATGATTGAAATAACTGATGTTCGTTTCCAAGTTATTACGTGTTTTATCTAAATTACTATTAATTGTGTATAACTGCATGAGGATATATAACACAAATCGTGATAATTTTATAAAAAGGTTTACTTATATCAACCGTTGTTGCGGAAGATACGTATTCATTATAGCATCATAATATGGAGTAACAATCATTAGAACAAATGCAAAGTATCATTGATTGTAACTATATTATAATCAAGTATGACTAAAGTTTACAGCATGTATTATACTCGTATCTATTAAAGGGCGTACTCAACGATTGTTTGAATGTTACCAATGTTGAATTACAGCGTTTTAGATTCGATTAAGTAAGAAATAGATGACACAATGTAACATACGTTTTATTTCCTGTCCTTTAATCTTTGTGTTGATTTAAGTGGCGTACTGGTAAATTTGCTATTTGTTGTACACTGTAAGTACAAACTTCAACTACACATAAGTAATGTAGACCACAGACATTGACAACAATGAATATTTAATCGTATTAGTAAATATATATATTTAATATAATTCGATGCGCTTACGAATATTAATAACACATAATTAAATTTAGTGAACGGTTGACGGATCTCACACTATTCCATATGTAGGCTATAACTCATAAGCGATTACCTTTATTTACTAGTAAGTGTAATTTACCAGAGAACTACTTATACAAGTACAATAGTGATACAATTTTCAACTTGGAAATTTCATAGCGATACTATAGAAGTGAATGGAAGAGAATTACAGGAAGTGATTTACATTCATGCCGAACATATAACAAAGATAGTTGGCCATGTAGCAAGCCTTGTTCTCAGTTCAGTATTCAAGACCAAAGTTGGATCTATTCGTTATATTCCTGATAATGCAATGGCACATAATACCCAGGTTTCTGAGATATGATTGCGAGTTGTAATTACGGTATGAAACCATGTGAGTTTCTTCATTTATCAGGCTATTTATGCCGATACAAACCGATTAAGTTCTTTTTTTTACAGTATGAAACCATGTGAGTTTCTTCTTTTATATTATAAGACGAAGGTTATTTAAATTTATTTTCGAGTATGAAACCATGTGAGTTTCTTCTTTTATAGGGCTATGTATGCATATGACTGATTATTTAAATTTATTTTTTTATTATGAAACCATGTGAGTTTCTTCTTTTATAGGGCTATGTATGCCGATGACTGATTATTTACATTTATTTTTTTTATTGTGAAACCATGTGAGTTTCTTCTTTTATAAGGCTATGTATGCCGATACAGACTGATTATTTACATTTATTTTTTATTACGAAACCATGTGAGTTTCTTCTTTTATAAGGCTATGTATGCCGATACAGACTTATTAGGTATTTACATTTATTTTACGTCATGAAACTATGTGAGTTTCTTGTTTTATAAGGCTATGTATGCCGATACAGACTGATTATTTACGTTTATTTTACGTTATGAAACCATGTGAGTTTCCTCTTTTATAAGGCTATGTATGCCGATACAGACTGATTATTTACGTTTATTTTACGTTATGAAACCATGTGAGTTTCTTCTTTTATAAGGCTATGTATGCCGATACAGACTGATTATTTACATTTATTCTATAGTATGAAACAATGTGAGTTTCTTCTTTTTTATTATGGCTATGTATGCCGATACAAACTTATTATTTAAATTTATTTTACAGTACCTATGAAACTATGTGAGTTTCTTCTTTTTAAGGCTATGTATGCTGATATCGACCGATTATTTACATTTGTTTTACAGTTGGAAACCCACGTGGGTTTCTCCTTTTATAAGGCTATGTATGCCAATACAGATTAATTGTTTTATTTGATAAAACTTAAATGACTTTCTTCCTTCATAAAGCTATGTATGCCGATGTAGATTTAAATTATTTCATTGATTTTTCGTTGAGATTGAGAGTTCGAAACCAAGTGAGTTTCTTCTTCTATAAGGCTATGTACGCCGATGAAGATTAATGATTTTACAGTTCGAAAACATAACAGCTTCTTTCTTTAGAAGGCTATATATGCTAATATAGAGTATATATTAACATTAAATATATATACATGAGTTTCCTTCTATGGAAGACTATGTATACCAATGTAATGTAGAAAATGCTCTAAGTAAGGATTAAGTATATTTGCCGCAAATTATGTCTTCGCCTGAGTAAGGCTGTTTTTTTTTGTAATTCTGAGTACGGAATTTAATACAGTCTAGACCTTCGAGTTTTAATAATCCTATTGATATTTAAAGGTTTGACATTTTGGAGACGTGTCAATAAAAAGAGCGAATTATATATTCTTATGGTTATTATTCCATATATGCTATAGTAGATTATACATACTTGACAAATAGATTGATTGATTTATCTTATGAACATTCTGTGAATCTGTTTATACTTAAATATAATTCATTGATTCACCAATTTATGAAAGATCGTATAAATAGTTACGAAGGTATCGTGATTATTGCAGTGGTTAACGTACAAGAATGGGAAAGGACAGCAGAAAGGGCGAGGAGACTAACACTGCGGGAAAAATGATAAGGAGAAAGATTAGGTGCATATATTCCTCGTCAGATGAAGATGAAGAACAGCCGGCGACGAAGCGAACAAAGACATCGGAAGCTTCTTCAAGCGACGCCATGTCGATCACGGACGTCATTAGCTTGTTTAATTCGATAAAGGGGACTAGCACCAAAAATTCTACATTGCTAGGCAATAATCAAACAAACAATGTTATCCCGGAATTTGATCCAGACAACAGAGCACAAGACGTAGAAACTTGGATTAGAAAAGTGAATGAATGTTCAACTATCTACGGGTGGGACGAAAAGCAAACAATACATTTCTCTTTGCTCAAGCTTGTAGGATTGGCAAAAAAAGTGGTACGAGGGACTCTCAACTGTCGTATTTAGCTGGAGTGAATGGCAAGATAAACTTAGAAAAGCTTTCCCCAGTGAAGAGAATTACGGACGTTTACTACAGGAGATGTTATCCCGAACATCTCGACCAAACGAAAGTTTTAGGGAATATTTCTATGATAAGATGGCCCTAATCAATAGGTGCGAAATAGTAGGCAAAAAGGCAGTTCATTGTGTTATCCATGGCATAGCGGACCGAACCACTCAAAACGGGGCACAAGCACTAAATTGTCAAGATCCCGAGGACCTGCTTAGTTTTCTTAGTACGCAGAAAACATATGAGCGCGAACGGTTTAGCTATGATAATAGAAGGAGGGATCGACCTAACCTAAATAGAAATAGATACGACAGGCAGGGGTATTCAACTCAGATGTCGTCGACGCCTTCAGAAATTGGAGTGACCTGCTTCAATTGTAGAACCAAGGGACATTCTTTCATTAAATGTCCGAAACCAATCGTACAATGTCCTAAATGCAATAGGGTGGGTCATAACAATGACGCTTGTAAATTGGCACCGTTAATTATAAGGACGGATAATAAAGTAAATCCGGTTGCAAACAGTGAACCAAAAGTACTAAAGATCTCCACGTATAACGTAGGCAACGATAAATATTTCAAGCATGTCACTATTGACGGCAAAAACGATTTGGTCGCGTACGTGGATTTCGGAAGCGAATGTAGCTTAATGCGGAGTTCGGAAGCCCAACGTTTGCACCTTACTAGGGATTTCAGTATGTTACCGATTATTAGAGGTTTCGGTAACTCTACAATTACTCCAATGTACAAATCTAACGTAAATGTAAAACTTGACGAAGTGGATACCAACTTGGATGTGCTAATTGTGAGTGACGAGTACTTGCAAACTGCCGTGTTAGTCGGCCAAGACTTTACTGAGCACCCATCAGTGTCAGTTTTGAAGGACAGTAATCGGTTGACATTTTATGCAAGTACTGAAATTCACGAAGACACGCAAAATCAGCAATT
Organism: Thaumatotibia leucotreta; assembly: GCA_025490895.1. Classification (NCBI taxonomy): domain Eukaryota; kingdom Metazoa; phylum Arthropoda; class Insecta; order Lepidoptera; family Tortricidae; genus Thaumatotibia; species Thaumatotibia leucotreta. The sequence continues at coordinate 14,079 of JALPQI010005706.1, read as the reverse complement.
CAGCTTATTCACACAAGACGAAAGGGTTGTGAAGGGTACTGATCCAGTTTCAATCTACACTGAAGACTTGACATATTCGGGTGATGTGTACATAGAGGGATATGACAGTAATGAAGTAGGTAGAGAATATCATCTACATCAGGGAGTTTACCAAATTAAAGACGGGAGGGGATTCGTAGTCATGACGAATTTATCTCATAAGCCAATTGAATTGAAACCGGATTGTATTCTAGCCAGATGTACATCATTTGTAGAAAAGGATATTAAGAAGGTTAATTTAATTAACAAGGAGGGAGTACTACCCAAACCTCCGAAAGAACTGATGTAAAGGTGGGTCAAGCACTCGATTCTACAAATTTTGAGCGCTTGTACGCACTTTTGCAACAATACCGCGATTGCTTCGCTAATGATCTAAGCGAAATAGGATGCGCGACTGATTTTGAAATACAGATCGATATGACAGATGACAGGCCAGTAGTTTATCGTCCTTATCGGCTTTCGTACGTAGAGCGAGAGCAGGTTAGGGTTATAGTTGACGATCTTCTGAAAAATGATATAATTCAAGAGTCCTCCTCAAATTTCGCTAGTCATATTTAAATGGTGAGAAAGAAAAGCGGCGAGCAGAGGCTTTGCGTAGATTTCAGGGCCTTGAACCAAAAGACAGTTAAGGATAAATTCCCCTTGCCGTTGATAGAGGATCAACTTACGAATCTTAGTGGGAATTCATTCTTCTCAACTTTGGATCTAGCCTCTGGCTACTACCAAGTACCAGTTGCTGAGAGAAGTCGAGCACTGACCGGATTCGTTACACCAGACGGGCATTACGAGTTCAAGCGAATGCCGTTTGGACTCGCCAATGCCCCGGCAGTATTCCAACGAATGATCAATAAGATGTTGGGGGCTAAACGGTTTAACTCTGCTCTGGCCTATCTCGACGACGTGCTAATCCCTTCTACCACGATTGAAGAAGGGTTCCGTCGGTTAGAGGATGTCCTAGTTCTACTTAGGCAGTATGGGCTTACGCTCAAGTTATCTAAGTGTAGGTTTTTTGACACTAGCATCAACTACTTGGGACATGAAATCTCAGCGGAAGGGATTAGACCGAGTGAAGTAAAGATTATGGCAGTCCAGCAGTTTCCTCAACCAAGTAATATACACGAAGTTCGCCAATTCCTTGGACTGGCGGGCTATTTCAGAAAGTTTATTCAGGGTTTTGGAGAACTTGCTAAGCCATTAACGAATTTACTTAGGAAAAACGTCACTTGGCAGTGGGCCGATGAAGAGGTAACGTCATTCAAAATACTCAAGGATAGGTTGACGGAACGCCCCCTTTTAGCTCTTTACGATCCAAAATTAGAGACGGAACTTCACACAGACGCTAGTTCCCGGGGAATCGGAGGGATCCTTCTCCAATGGCAATCCAATCCCCGAGTGTTAAAACCTGTCGCGTACTTCAGCCGACAGACGACGCCAGAGGAAAAGTTCCTACACTCATACGAACTGGAGACACTGGCAGTCGTTTGTTCACTGAAGAAGTTCCGCGTTTATCTCTTGGGTTTAAACTTCAAGGTCGTCACCGATTGTGGAGCCTTGCGAACCACGTTAACAAAGCGAGATTTGGTACCACGCATAGCCAGATGGTGGCTACACATAAGCGAATTTTCTTTCGAGATCGAACATCGATCAGGTAGTCGCATGGGCCACGTAGATGCCTTGAGTCGGAATACAACTCACAAAGAAAACGATCTAGATAGTTCCACTATGACAGTTTACAACATAAGTAAAGAAAACTGGTTGCTGACTTTACAAATCGCTGATCCGGAAGTGTCACGTATCTATAAAATCTTGAAACCCGAATCGACTGAGGAGATTAAAAACATAAAGGATAACTACGTTATTAAACATCACGCCGTCTACAAAAAGATCGATAACGAATTACGGTTGGTAGTTCCGCGTAGTGCGAGGTGGCAAGTTTGCCGTTCCAGCCATGACGAGTTGGGTCACTTAGGGTTTAGTAAAACCGTAGAAAAGATACAAAGTCAATTCTGGTTCCCGAAACTAAGACGTTTCGTAAAAAAATACGTCAGCGCGTGTATAGACTGTGCGTACAATAAGGATAATGCCCCAAGGACTAAATGTGGTCAGTTATATCCTATTGAAAAGGCTAATCGCCCATTTCATACGCTACATATTGACCATCTTGGTCCATTTGTTCGTAGCCGAGATGGCAATTCCTACATTCTCACGATCGTTGACGGGTTTACAAAGTACGTTTTCGTCAAAGCCGTTAAAGACACCAAAACTAAAAGCACCATTAAGGTTCTGGATAATATCTTTCAAGATTTTTATCTACCCTACAGAATAATTTCTGATCGTGGAACGTCGTTCACATCAGCGGCCTTTGAAAAGTTTTGTAAAGAACGTTCTATAAAGCATGTCCTTAATGCAGTGGCTTGCCCAAGATCGAATGGGCAGGCAGAGAGGTTTAACCAAACGATACTGAACTCTTTGTCTGCTCAAAATTCTTCAAATGAGGAATGCGATTGGGATAAATGCCTGCAGAAAATACAGTGGGGTATTAACAATACCATTAACGCAACTACCCGAAAGACAGCTGCAGAAGCCATGTTTGGTAAGACCTCGAGACGAATTAGCTAATAAGCTAAATTTATACGAAAATGTTTCAAGTAGTCAGACAGTTGAAGAAGTACGAAAGGAAATCAGTGAGAATATTAGGCAGTCCCAAATTAAACAGAAGCGAAAGCACGATTCCCAACACGTACCTGCGCATAAGTATTTTGTAGGAGATTTAGTAAAAATTAAACGCAATAATTTCTATAACGATGGTGCCAGTACAAAACTAAAGTCGAAGTTTATCGGCCCTTACAAAATAACCCAGGATTTAGGGAAGGATAGATATAAAATTACTGACGTGCCTGGGCTAAAACATAAAAATAATAAGAAATATTCCACCGTTATCGCTGCAGATAGATTAAGACCGTGGGTCCATTTAAAAGCTCTAGAAGTAGATAGCTCTAGCGAATATGACAGCGAAGATAATATTCCGTTAGCAAAGTTGTCAAAGTATCGCGATAATTAGGTAACACGTAATTAAACCTGTGTGATTTATGTAGTTGTTTCAAATTCAAGTTTTCCACAAGAATAATTATAGGCCCCTATGATCGTGTTTTATCGTCTATTGAGATTTTGTTGTATTCTAAAGAAGTAAGTGTGAAAATAACACCACAATAAACGATAAAACTAAAGCATCATAGGGCCCTTGATCTTAACTTCTTAGCCTAATTAGATATTATTTCACATGCGAAATAATGTAAGGCGGTGTTCCGATGATCCTAGCTATTAAGATACTAGCATTAGGGTTACAAACATAATATTGTTTTATACCTTATTGACTGTCAGTAAGTGTAAGAGATAACACATTAGATGCTTTTTCAAAATTCGAATGTCGTGATTATAGTTTTTGTTTTGAGTTTTAAGTGCACCGGGAGGTCGCACAAAGTCTGATGGCCGAATGTCGTGATTCGATAAAATTTATGACATATTTGTCGTGATTCAATAAAATGTATGACATATCTATGTACTAATTATTAGAAATCATTAAAATACTTGATTTGTTTTGTTGTTTGAGTGTAAAGTTATATTTTAAATACTATAGTTTAAATACGCCTTAAAGTATTATGTGGGTAAACCGATTTTGTGAACCAGCAACACTGGGTAGTCCCCACTGTTAATGGGCATAATAATTTATAAAAAGGGTAGCTCTTCATTTCTCGCCCTCTTTCCGATTTGTGACCTGGTGTTGAATAGACGTGTGGAGTTGAAATATATCACTTCAACCAGGATTATTGAATTTCATTTTAATATATAGATACTCAAATATAGACAGCCACGAGGAAGGAACAAATATTTGTGATAGTGAAATAGGTAAATACACAAATAATGTCCTCGCCAGGATTCGAACAAGGAGGATTTATTAGATTTATTACTTTTTCGCATATCACATGCGCTTAACCCATGGTATCTTGGCTAGGACCCCTGGTGGTTTTCATCATCATCTCAGCCATAAGACGTCCACTGCTGAACATAGGCCTCCCCTCTAGACCTCCACATGTACCGATTAGAAGCGACCTGCATCCAGCGTGCCCCGGCGACCTTCATAAGGTCGTCTGTCCATCTTGTGGGTGGACGTCCTACGCTGCGTTAGCCTAGCCGAGCCGTGGTCTCCACTCGAGCACTTTTCGACCCCATCGACCATCTGCTCTGCGTGCAATGTGGCCTGCCCATTGCCACTTCAGCTTGCTAATCCGGAGGGCTATGTCAGTAACTTTAGTTCGCCTACGGATCTCCTCGTTTGGTTTTAATCATAAGTAATTAATTATCTAAAGAGTTCAATTTAATTTGAATCATGCGTAAGACTTGAGTATCAATTTCATTTTCACGTCGATAGCTCAAAACAACCATCCATATTTGGTCGTCTTAATCATGTTGTTGACCAATTTCAAAAGGGCATTGACACATTCCATTTCTTTGCACATACGTCATTTTTACTCAAAGATTATACACAATAGGACCTATTAAATTCTCCTTTAAAGTTTAATTATACACGTGCAACCTAATTCTCTTCCCTACCAATGTTATAATTTAATCAAGTTTTGTAATAAAAACCTTGCCGTGTGGTGACGGCAGTAAGAATACATTTGTCACCACCCCAACTCTTCCCGCGGGTGTTGTAAGAGTCGACTAAGGGATTGAAGTGTCACTGACTATTCTTTGATTTGATTGATGACGGGCAGCGTCATCATAGTGGACATATTACTGCGATCGCCAATCCGCTTGCCCAGCGTGGCGATTATGGGCAATTTCCTCCTATATGCGTCTATAAAAACCTATAAAACCTTAAACTGCCATTTAAAAATATTTGTGATTGGTCCATCAAAGTTTTGATTGGCTACATTCTATATTTATATATTATAAACATTTGGCAAAGATGTTGTGCCGAAATATGCGCGGTGTTACGAAAACGCTATGTCCTGTCCATCTTAGCAGAATTGAACATTTGTTTTTGGAGCTGGCGTTAGACGTCCATATTATAATAGACATATAAGTAAATGTATTACTATCAAATTGGATCCTAGATATCCGAATAAAGAATTATTATAATAATGAATATAATGATCTTTGGTGTTAAATAAGGATACAATTATAATGGTCATAAAAGGACAATTATAATGGTCGTAATAAATTTCTATTGTGACTAAGCCTGTGCGTAGAACTAATAGACTGTAAGCGTAAATCAGAGTTGTTTCGCAAGTACTAAAATAATGGAGAATTCCTTAAGTTGAAACTAGTATCTTTATGACTAATCATATTTATAAACTGACATAATAAATAGGACAAACTTACAGCAATCACATTTAAGCAAGGTTTGTACAGTCAACCAACAGTAACGCCTACCAACAGATGGTTTGTCTGCTTATTTACCACCAAAAAGTAACCGCTTTTGTGTTCCCATACCGTAATGTCACAAATGTCATATCGTCGCTTAGAGGCAGAATCAACTATTTTCTTCAAACTCTTTCTCTCGCTTTTGGCATTACATTACGTTCAGTAAAAAAAAATAGTACAGATGGTGCCTTTTTCAGGCTCTAGTGCGAGAAGTGGCTCATCTTAAGTCAGGTCCAAAACTTCGGAGGGCCATCTGTACTAAAAAAACATCGTACGAGACACGTGCAAAAAGGAAATTCGTAACTCGTGTCGATTTAAAATATCGCCACTCGTTTCGGATTTCCTGTTATCGCACTTGTGGACGAAAAACCGTCTTTTTAGGGTCTCACCAAACCAATCGACGCGGAGTCGGCTTTCGCCGAGTGTTTTACACCACACTATTCGCATTTAGCCGATCGACCGTCTCCGCGGTTGAACACCTGCGTTAAGCAGTCTCACCCTCCTTACGGCCGTAGAAACGCTCGATCGGCTGCGATTTGCTACCGTAACAGTTGTAAAGCGGCGATCGGCTCTCCCGTGCTCCGTCCTGCCGTCGAGACGTCAGACAGCACGCGTACAGCCGCTGAGTCCGACGAACAGATAGATAGGACAGCGGGTGATCGGCAATCGTAAATCTCATTTTTGGAGACTAGTTGTTAGTAACTAGTTTGAAATTGAACAGACGAGTATGATTACGACAGTATTACTTCGTGTTGTCAGATCTATTGCAGATTTTAATGTGGGTAATAATTCAAATGAATAAATACAAACGCATCAGTAGCTACTTCGGCCGTCATCGGCTCTTTTCGGCCGTCGTCAGCTATGTTCGGCCGTCGAAGACGCTGAACGGCTTCCGCCAGCTCTGACCGGTCCTTATCGTAGGTACTCGGCCGTGATCGGAGCCGTTCAACTCTTTCCGGCAGCGTACGGCGGTATTAGGAGATTTAGGAATGCGAACGTGTGCGTTAGGCTGCAAACGGGGTCGTACGAATGCGAACAGCTTTACGGCAAAACGCCGTTTTCCCGTCGAAACACGTCGTTTCGCGTGGGCCGAGCCGATTTACGATGTCCTCGCTCTTATTGCGTTGACATAAAGCTTTTTCCGTACGCGATTAGCCGAAACGGCGCGGACTAGTTTGGTGAGACCCTTACCCAGCAATATTAACGATAGCCCCATCATGTGTAAAATAATTTTTCTTAAACTTGCAATGAAATGTTGGCATTACGTACGTCAAATTAAACCAGGAAGTACCATTTCGCTGGTTGGATGTTTGAACTTGATATGTTTCATATACATAGTCTTACGACTGCAAAGTACCCGAAGGAACCAGCTTTAAAAAGTTAAATACCGGAAATAACTTATAAAGTGACAGAACATCTTGGCATTTCAACGTCACTTTCGTTTTTTTAATTCATTGCAAGTTTGAGAAAAGCACTATACAAATCTCGGCGTGAAACAAGGTTACAGGCCGCGTATCTCAATCTCAATTATTTTGCAATATACTTGCATACGTCCATATACAATTGGGTGTTTATATGCGATTTTTTACACGTTTTTATTGTTCATTACCATCACCACTTTATTTTCCGTTTTATGAAAGCAAACGAGACTATTATGCCAGAATAGCAGACAAACATGCGTCTGCTACAAGATAACCGAAAATGACTCCACTATTTATATGCAGCTCGTCAATAATTTGGGAATGATATATCAGCCTCCGTAGCCTAGTTGGTAGTAACCCTGCCTACGAAGCTGGAGGTTCCGGGTTCGAATCCCGGCGAGGGCATTCTTTGTGTATTTATTTATCACAAATGTTTGTTCCTTGGTCATGGCTGTCTATGTATTTAAGTATCTATATGTATCTATTTATTATATATATCGTCGCCTGGTACCCACATCACAAGCCTTAATTGAGCTTACCGTGGGACTAGGTCGATTTGTGTAAGATGTCCCAAGATATTTATTTATTTATTTAATGATAATGACTTGATTGGTGCGACAGAATAATCGCATAGAACTACCCAACTAAGGCTTTTAAGACTACTAAAACTTTTCAAATACCTTTAGATCTGTGTAAGCAATCGATCGTAAACAGCTTCTAATGGCCTAAGCACCTAAAAGGCAGTACTACCAATAAGGCGAGGTGGGAACGGCGTTGCATTAATTGCTGGACATTGGACAGGGACTGCTCTGTTCCCATTGACTTTTAATTTGAATACTTAAGAATATATATACAAATACATCATATAGTTTCACTGTATGATGTATTTGTATTTTTATAATGTATGTATTTATTTGTGTATCTATTTTTTTAATATGTCTTTGTATTTTGTGTTTATTTTTACATTCCTTAGCATCAGCCTCTGTAGCCTAGTCGGTAGTGACCCTGCATACGAAGCTGAAGGTTCCGGGTTCGAATCCCGGCGAGGGCATTATTTGTGTATTTATTTATCACAAATATTTGTTACTTGGTACAAAGCACGTATATGGCACATGGCAATGGCACTACAGGCGACGATATAATATAATTATGTTACTACAGTCGACTCTCGTTATTTCAAACCTGCGATAATTCGAACCTCTCTATAATTCGAAGTTATCACGAGTTCCCTAGAAGATCTCTTGCTATTTCGAAAAAATTCAATACATTTTTAAACACTTGGTAATTCAAACAAAACAGTTATAGCTACACAACAAAACCACGCGTTAATTCGAACTCGTGGGCGTCAAACATTTGATAATTCAAAGTTATGAGATTAAAGAGGCAAGTACCCTACATTTTAGAAAAGTTGCACGAGCATTTGTTGTTGATTACATATTTGTTTGCCACACAGTTAATTTACTTTTCCGTTGGTTATGTGTACAGATTAAAAGTTTACGTTAGTTATTAGTCCTAGAAAGTATAGATGCTTGACGATTGCTGAAAAGAAGGACTTAATCGAAAAAGTGGAAGTATGTGGGAAGAAAAGTGAAAAAAAATGCATTTAATAATTAACAGTTGACTATTACTTAACACCTAGTACTTTTATTTTTTCTCCCGAATATTTCCGACCATTGATATTTCAAACTCTCGATAAATCGTAATATTTGGATAGGTCCTTCGAGTTTCGAATTAACGAGAGGCGACTGTATCTATTATATATACCGTCGTCTGGTACCCACATCACAAGCCTTAATTGAGCTTACCATGGGACTAGGTCGATTTGTGTAAGATGTCCCAAGATATTTATTTATTTATTTGTTTATTTTATGATGTATTTGTATTTTTATATTAAGTATGTGAATTTGTCGTGAGTTCGATCCCCGGCTCGAACCAATGAGTTCATCAAAAACGTATGTACGAAATATTATTTTATATTCATAAGTGCTTTACGCTGAAGGAAAACATAGTGAGGAAACCTGCATGCACCTGCGAAGAAATTCAAGGGTGTATGTGAATTCCCTGACAAGTACCGGGCCAGAGTTGGGACTACGCAAAATAGGCACGTATGATGTCGGCTTAGCGGAAAACCGAACGTGCGAGAGGGAGTTCCCATATCGGCATCCCGCTCCAACTCATGGATTCGCTCACCGTGCGTCGCCTTAGACCAATGTCGTGGCCGGGCCTTTACATAGGCTTAAACTTCGGGTGGATTACATCATGTGACCGGGTGAAGGTCGCAGGAGTCCGCTGGATGCGGGTGGCACAGGACCGGACATTGTGGCAATCTTTGGGGGAGGCTTATGTTCAGCAGTGGACGTCTTTCGGCTGATATGATGATGTTGACATCAACCTTATTTGACAAGGCGATTGAATAGCTTCTATTGTCACTGCGTTGAGTACATGTGCAGATATTTTTGAGTACCATGGCTGCGCCAATATGTCTGATGGTGACTCTAGCTACTCTCCATTATCATTACAAAACACTGTCTGTCGCTACGCGTCGTGACCGACCGTGGTTGGCAATTTTTGTAAAATTTTGTACCGATTGTGCCAATTACCTACTGTTAATATTCATATTGGTTTTTTTTGTACGAGCAGAGCTTTTAACTTTAATATGTCCACAGGAAAGATTGAAACCTAACACAAATATTTCCTGTGGACAGATTAAAGTTAAAATCTCTGGAAACTTATTTTTTTATAGGACGAATACAAGCACTTTATCTAGAGTCTCGTTATGGGGTCGGGATAACCTAGTCAGGTTCAACCCCACAAAGACACAAGTTTGCGCGTTTACCGCTAAAAAAACCCCATTTACTGTGGCTCCAAAGTTCCAAGACACAGCTCTTACCATGTCAGGGAGTATTGGGATCCTCGAAGTCGACATTTCCAACGACGTCCAATTCCGATGTCACCTAGAGGGAAAAGCTACGCTGGCATCCAAAAAGCTCGGGGTGCTCAATAAAGCGAGGGGATACTTTACTCCGGGGCAAAGACTTCTGTTATATAAGTCGCAAGTCAGACCCCATATGGAGTATTGCTGTCACCTCTGGGCAGGAGCACCTGTATACCAGCTTGCACCCTTTGACTCGGTTCAGAGACGAGCTGTCCGAATAGTCGACGATCCCAGACTCACAGGCGGTATTGAACCCTTAAGTCTAAGGAGAGACTTCGCCTCCTTATGTGTGTTCTATCGTCTGTACAATGGGTTGTGCTCTGAAGAACTGTTCGACATGATGCCAACGTCCACTTTTCATCATCGCACCGCTCGCCACCGACTGGGCGCTCATCCTCACACCTTGCAACCTAAATGGTCGCGCACCGTGCGGTTTCAGAGGAACTTCCTCCCGCGGACGGTCCGTCTGTGGAATGAGCTCCCTGCCGAGGTTTTCCCGTTGGACTACAGTATGGGGTTCTTCAAAAGAGGAGTGTACAAGTTCTTATTGGGTCGGCAACGCGCATGTGACACCCCTGGGGTTGCAAGCGCCCATAGGCTACGGTGACTGCTTTCCATCAGGCGGGCCGTATGCTTGTTTGCCACCGACGTGGTATAAAAAAAAAAAAAAAAAAGCCGGTAGGTGGCTTCTAGTTCTTATGAATTACGTGATCAAATCCTAATTTTTATGTCCCAGAACCGTACTTTCGCAATGTCCACAGGAAATAAACCCTGTTTTTGCGAACGTTGTGTGACCCTAATACGGACCATTAAATAATACGCACTTGTAGTACGCGCCTGTAGTGTCGGTGCCCAGGCTCCTTTAGGTAACCTAGTTTTAATTTACCATCTACTAATCATAGCGATAAGTTTTGGAACTTCTACCTATGTACATATCTGACACATAATATGGAATCAAAAGTTCTGAAATAAAATATTTGAATTTCAATTTGAATAGTTCGCGAATGTTGGTGATTTGTCTTTGTCACACCAACGAAGTCGACATTAGAGTGACAGAGACAAATCCCATATTTGACAAGGCGTTGAATTGGCTACTGAATTTGTCTTTCTCGTGTCGAGTAACAACGGAAACGTGTCCACAGAACTAATTGGCCCAGGACTCACATCGGTTACACACTATTGTCCGAACCCGTTTTAATTTCCTGCATCGAACCGAAGCTATTTCGGTCCAAATAAACACTTAAACGCCAAATAAAACTAGCTGGAAATCGATATTTGTTACTGGAGGCCATTTGAACAAACTTTACGTATTGGGGTGACAGTGTGTACCTAATGGACAAGGGTCCAAATATCAAAAGGAATTAAATTGCTTTTTTGTTACTATACCTCGATATTTTTCTAGCAGGAACGAGAGATTGACAAAATTGAACAACGACATAACTGTTATCGATAATTGGGTGAATATATGAGCGTTTCAACCGCCTAATTTTGGAGGCATCATTTTTGCCGAAGTTTCTGTTCGTTACAATGTGCTACTTTGTCATTTGAAGGAGGCACGGCACTTTATACAAATGACGAAGTATAGCATTGAGATGTTTAGAAACTTCGGCAAACATCATGCCACCAAAATTAGGCGGTTGAAACGCTCAGATATTCACCCAATTACACCCTATTGTCATAAATATACTATCTTCGTAAAATCTGGTAGGTACTTAACTAAGAAATACAGGACCCACCTAGGCTCTGTATGTATGTAATACCTTGTTTTATTTATGTACTCTTAATACTTTATATTAAATATTTCCTATGGCGTTAGACTATAATTTTTTTTTGTCCTCTTGATGACACAAGAGGTTAATAATGTATTACTATAAGTATTATATTTTACATTCTTGTAATTTATTTCAAAGTTTTTTTTATTCCTCTGGTTTAGTGTCCCACTGCTGGGCAAAGGTCTCCCCTCTTTTCCTCCGTTCAGCCCGGTCGTCAGAGTTCTCCCGCCAATTTGGATAGAATGCGTCCAGGTCATTTTGCCATCTCCTTCTTGGTTTGCCAATATCCCGGTCAGCGCCATTATTTCTAAGTTACGGCACATTATTTATTTATTAAAACCACTAAGACTTATCGATATCAGATATGTCGATATTTAACTGTGTCAATCTCTCGTCCCTGCTCGAAAAATATCAAGGTTATCACATAAGTCGTAACACACGTTATGGGTGTGGATTAATTAAAAAGTTAGGCACATATGCGAACGGCACAGCAACTTATTACCTTTGTACCTGTCTAATCTACTGTTAATATGTGTATTTTACTTGTGTTTTGTGTACAATAAGGAATTTAAACCACTAATTGGAGTTCGAGGCCAAAGAATCTACGAAAATATTACCACAACAATGAAATGTTCTTGCAATAGTAAATCCTTATTTTCTAAAAACAGAAGTTTATATATCTTATTTATTGGTAATTTTAATTCTTTAATTTATAGATACAATATTATTTACTTATATTCACGTAAATATAAGATATTTTAATAAAAACTTAATTATCCGCAATTATTAGTAACAAAGTTGGTATTGCGCTGGTATCATCTCAGGTGTTAATAACATTTGGTACAGCAATTTAAGTACACATAAATTAAAACCCTATTTCTGCATACGTTTAGAAAATTGCAGCATAATACATTGTATTGTAGCGTGCTTTATGTTCACAATTCGTATTCGTAAAATTCCTTTGACCTACAAATTTCTTTGGCAGTGCTATAGTTCTCCATTTAAATTATCATACAGATCTAACGTTTTGTAAAAATGTGACAAACTCATTTTAAACCTTAACATAAGCAACAGTCAGTTCAGGACTCAACACTGATGGTGTTATAAAGGACTATCGGCTTTTATGTGAGTGTACTCGATTTTTACCCAGGACTCAGGAGGATAAAGTGATGACGAAGACAAATAAGAAATAAAATACAAAAATTGCTTTCATTTTACATTTCCAAATTTCTTTCCCATAATTTTAACCCATAATCAAGCAGGGGGCTTAGTAATTTAACCATACTGTCTTAATAAATATGACACGCTGTTGTTTGTGTTCACTGGTAATTCAACTTCTTTTTAAAATAGGCTTCGAAACGTTGGCTCTTATCATTTTAACCTCGTGCCTACATTACATCAAAATTTGCTAAGTAAAATTGGAAATTTGTTTTTTTGACATAGGGTTAAAAAATTGATTGTGGCTTATGTCCTTTGGGTAGGACTGATGTAGGCAGGAGGTTAAGTTCTTTACAAGAAAATTTTGTCATATCAATGTTAGTTAAGAGAAAAGAAAAGTTATTATGTATTTACGTGTTTTTAAGAAAATGCTAGTTGTGACAGCCATATTAAACAAAAAGGTACGCCTTTTTGTTTAATATGGCTGTCACAACTTATAGAGGTTATTATTAGGAATCATTATAAATAAATAAATTAAACAGCAAAAAGGTTGTCGAAACCTGACAACTTTATTTGACAATGATATAAGAGACTTTGACAGATTTGACAATAACGCATCTGTCGTAATTTCGTTGGCCTCGAACTCCAATTAATGGTATACATACATACTTATTTGTAAAAAAAAACAAAAATCATGATCGCGTCAATTGTGTTACGAAAGTTAATCAAATAAATTATAGTTTGTCCAGCAACCTTTGGCAGTAGAAAAAAAGCGTCATATAAAAAAAAAATGCAGGCGCGTATTTTTGGTCGCTCATAGAAGATTTGAAATTCGCGCCTTTTTTCATTGCCAAAAGTCGTTACACAAAATTTAATTTCGTACAGACACGTGCAAAAAGAAATATCGAAAGAATCTGCTCATAAATATGTTACGACGTTCTTATTACACAGAATAAGAGTGCACTGAGACTTATTTTTGAACATTTTTATGTACACCTTATTTTGTCTTTGACTGTACCACAAAAAATATTAAGTTACATTTTGTTTTCATTATAAAAAGGCCTTTCACTTTATACAGTTTTCTCGGAATTGACCGCATTAATAAATTCAACACTCAAAAATTGGCATATATTTCATAAATTTAAGGGTCGGATTCCCGATTTTGTCGTTTTAGACCTATTTTCGAACAAAGAATTTGTTAAGTAAATATTACTCTACAAACATATTTCTTACATGAACTTATTCAGAAAGAACCCATGCAGAGGCTCCAATTGATATTATATTTTATGTTTACATGGATTTCCTAGAAATCGGCTCTAAATGTACC
>JALPQI010005705.1:0-68866 GCA_025490895.1 Thaumatotibia leucotreta | reverse complement strand
TAAAGTTCATTGCAACACAGTCTTTTGCACGCATCATTTACTATAAATTAATCTAAAAATCAGCAAAAAAAGAACATTATTTTGCGGGTTATTTAATAATTTCTGTTATATGAAAACATTTTTTTTCTTCAATGTTTATTAAAATTAGCATTTTATTTTTTTGGCATCCTATTAAGCATAACATGAGGTATCATCACAAAAAAAAACGAAACACATATAACGCGGAACCTTCGAGTTACGATTTTTTAATTTTCGGACCAGGGTTGTCACTTCCTATTCAAAATAAAATTATTGTGCCTCCACAATAGGTATTAATACCGTTTCGATATTAATAGACGTTTCGGGAACAATTTCATTTTCATAAGTAACAAGTTTTTATTGCTGGTTTATTTTATATTTCGTTGTTTTTGGGTGTTATCGTGTTCGATGGGAAATTAACTATAAGTTTATTGATTTAAACTTTCACGATTATCACTCATATTTTAAAGACAAGACAAACGGGTCTTAATCGGGTTTTAAAATATAACTATAAGTTGTCTTGTAGTTTTTCACTATGATACATTATTTATATTATTAGTGTTATACAAATGTATAGGTGATGCGTATTTGTTTAATGATTTTGATTTGGTATGTTGTAAATTTGATATTTTGGCTCATTTAAATTAAGTGCACACTGCACAGTATTAGTTTGCATCTCACTTTATTTTTGTTTTGAATATCCTTTTGACCGTGTGGTGGCGACAGAAAGAATACTCACCACCCCAACTCCTCCTGCAGGTGTCGTAAGAGTCGATTAAGGGATTGAAGTGTCACTGACCATATTTGATCAAAGATTGATGATGGGCAGCAGCGTCATCATAGTGGACACATTACTGCGATCGCCAATCCGCTTGCCCAGTGTGGCGATTATGGGCATTTACCTCCTAATGCGTCTATACGCATAGTTAATAGGAGAGGCCTACGTCCAGCAGTGGACTATCATAGGCTGCTGATGATGATGATGATGATATCGTTTTATATATTATCAAGGGTTAGCTGGAAGAGCTCCCTGTGAAACTGCCTCGGAAGACATTGCTATGAGTTCAGAAAAAAAATATTTACAGAGTGACAACGAAGATGAAGATAATATATATAAATCAACAGTGGACGACTTTTGGCTGATACTGATGATGATGATGATGATGAAATAAATAAAAAAATATTTAAGTATGCATCTTCATAGTTCTTCCTTAAAGTAGCTACAAACGATTTTTGTACATTCTTATTCTTCACCAATTTTCATCATGTTAAAATTAATTGTTTAAACGAGATACGTACATTTTGATTGAGTTGTCGAATCATTTTTCACTTTTTGTGAATTACCCTTAACATGTGCCGTTTTACATAATAGACAACCCTATTACCATAGGAAATTATGAAAACCTTAGAAATGACTTATCTCCAAGGTTCTGTAATATTAATACGTGATTTTTTAAAGTGTTATTAAGAGCCATATTCTGCACTACTCTACCGTAAAAACTAACGCTACACTGAAGAAACGATCGAGAAAAAAAAAGATTTGTAATATTTACGAAACATTTAATTACTCTAAGTTTTGAGTAGATATAGCTGTGTTTGCATTTAATTTATGTATGTTTTTTAATACGTAACTGGTTCCACAAAAAAATGCGGATTCAATTCCTTTAGTTTAATAATTAAAAATAACTAAAGTTTTCATGAGGTCATTGACCTCGTGCAATGTTAATTTATATCTCCAAAACCAGCCGCATAAAAAATGTGGTACTGACGCTCATTTTTGTATTTTAATAAGGCCTACCGTTTTAGCACCTAAGGGCGTTTACTATACAGCGTGTCCGCAAAAGAGCGAAAATAATCTACTGTGCACTGGTCTCACCGCGAGCTACTAAGCTATGAACTATGAGCTATAAACATGAACAAAATATATGCACTCCCGTGTAAATAAAAGAGACACGGGAGTGCGTATCTTTTGTTCATATTTATAGCCGATAGTTCATAGCTGAGTAGCTCGCGGTGAGACCAGTGCCTAAAGTATAAGGGGATATAGGTACAGGTCAATTTTGTTTAGTTAATATTCACGTTATTTTATAGATAATCTGCCTCCTGCTGGAGGCTCCGGGTTCGAATCCCAGCGAGGGCATTATTTGTGTATTTAAATATCACAAATATTTGTTTCTTGGTCGTTGCTCCTTATGCATTTAAGTATTTATGTTTAGGTATCTATGTATTATATATTTCGTCGTTTGGTACCCACATCACAAGCCTTCATTGAACCTACCGTGGGATTAGGTCGATTTGTGTAAGATGTCCCAAGATATTTATTTAATTTAGGTCTCAGTCACTGTCAACCAGTATTATCTCGTCGTGTTCAGCGCTAAATTTTGTACGCAATGTTTTTTTCTTAAGTGGGACAGTATGGGAAAGTCGGAAACTATAGAAGATACAGGGAAACTATCTAAGAAAACATAAGGTATTTTTTGGGGAAGACATTTTTGGTGTATTCAAAATTTTGGTCAAGTACGGGTAAATCCTAAAATAGTAGATTACATGTCAAGGCTGTTTAAGTGGGAAATGTCTCGGATGACGTGTAATTGTAGACAAACATGTGATCTGAGGCTTTTGCATATAACGACCGAAGTGTGTATATTATTTTTCTGCTCAACGGAGCCGGCAGGCGGCAACTTTCTTTAGCGCAGCGGCCGGCAAAGTTCTGTTTGCCGGTCGGAGGGCAGAAAATATATACTATTGATGATTTTTTTTAACGCAGATTGACGTCATTTCATGCGTAAATCGTTTTATAGTATCGGATAGGAAAAATCTGAACAGTACAAGTTTAAGAAAGCTATTTCTCATATTACGTCTACAGTAAGAAGTCTTCTACTGCAAGCAGAAATAATCTATACCGAAGAAGCATTCGTTCCGTCCGTCTGCCATATAATATTGTCTCGTCTCTCAAAATATGTATATTTTCGTTCCTCTTTAAGGTCGTCGGAGAGGTTTGCTGGCGGCACGGGAGCTCTACTACCGGCCCGACACGGTGGGAGCGATAGTGGTCGCGTGCAGCGTGCTTGGCGGCGCGTATGGAGCCGCTGGAGCTGCAACGCGGCGCTCACGCCGGCCAGCACGCGGCGCCCGCGCACTCGGCGCTCACGCCGGCCAGCACGCGGCGCCCGCGCACTCGGCGCTCACGCCGGCCAGCACGCGGCGCCCGCGCACTCGGCGCTGCGCCGCGGCCGCGAGGCGAGGGCGAGGCTGATCGCCAACATCGACAGGCAGTAAATGTCGAGAGGCAAATAAATAAATATCATGGGACTATCGTACACGAATCGACCTAGTCCCAAGGAGAGCGAGATTACAGATTAGATTAAAGACACGTTTTCAAGTATTATTTAATGTCAACAGAATGGAGATTATCCGCTAGCTTATTAAATTATTATAAATACCACAATTAAACGAAATTAAACAATAAAACAGTTTATGATGTCACTGGTGCTATGCTTCAGTATACATATTGTTTCTGCACAGTGATAGAAATGAAGTTTGTTTGTACATTGTATTACTTGTACTAAAAATAAATAAATGAACAGTATATGCATAGATTTTTATTTTGAACCTACAAACAACTCTTGTATCTGTCTGTCGCCGCGGGCCGTAATCCGTAATAATAAGTACAGTCAAGGTAGAAGAAATAGATGCGCGTAAATTGCAATAAATATGAATACACGACAAAATTATAATAAAGTCGTGGATACATACTTTTGCACTCTGTCCGCATCTATGTTTTTTTACCTTGAATGTACCTTAACGCACCATCAAGTATTTTTAACCAACTTCAAAAAAGGAGAAAATTCTCAATTGGCCAGATTTTTTGTATGTAATTTACTCGATACCTCCGAGAATCATGAACAGATTTTCAAAAATCATCAATTTTAAAAGTTAGATTCACCTGTACCGATATTTCTTTATAATACAATTTGATATGTAGGTCCAACTTCTAAAAAAAGGTCAATCGCCGAATCCAGCTTTATTGGGCAGCGTTCGGGAAACAAGAACTTTCTTTTCGTCCGACTCACCTCAGTGACTCAAGATGAGTCTTCAATTAGCGTGGAGTTATAGATGATTTACGGCGCGGAAACGTGGTCCTTCACCATCGAACTCATCTCAAAGTCCCTCGACGAGCTATGGAGAGTGCTAAACTTGGAGAAGGAAATGGACCAAATTCAGAAATGGAAATCCGTATATGAACTGAATTC
The DNA here is from genome assembly GCA_025490895.1 of Thaumatotibia leucotreta. Taxonomy (NCBI): domain Eukaryota; kingdom Metazoa; phylum Arthropoda; class Insecta; order Lepidoptera; family Tortricidae; genus Thaumatotibia; species Thaumatotibia leucotreta. Next base: position 64,595 of record JALPQI010005705.1, on the reverse strand, counting down.
ACCGACATAGTCCTCCGGACTCGGACTAGCAAACTGAAGCATTGGGCACGGGCAGGGCCATCTGATGAAAGCAAAATGTCCTCGAGTGGAGACCATGGTTTGGCAAACGCAGCGTAGGACGTCCACTCACAAGAACAAGACGGACAAACTACTTTATGGAGATTGCCGGGAGATGCTGGCTGCAGGTCCAAGTAGCTTCCAACGGTTACATATGAAGGTCCAGAGAGGAGGCCTATGTTCAATTAAATAGTGGAGGTCTTATGGCTGAGATGATAGTGATGATGATCGAAAATGAACATTTTTTCAAAAACTTATAAGCATTATTATATAAACAATATAGGTAACCGATACTGATATAAGTTTTTACTAAAATCGAATTTTGACGTTCCATGCTTATAGGGTTCTTAAGGCAGGTATTTAGTTAAGCATAGATCCTAAATCTGTATTTAAAATAAGCATTTAGTTAGTACAAAAACAATCATCATATCCTAAGTCTTATATAATTATGAAAAAAAAAAAACATCAATTCTATTTTATTTTAACGTGCACCTATCTACTTTTTTGAGAAATCGTTGAATGAATTGTAAAACTCATTTTAGGTATGTTCTCATAGGAATTTACATAGATAATGATTGATTGGTATGTATTTTAAGGTATTTTTCTTTGAAACTCACTTGGTTTTTAGGATTCCATAATAAGCAAGGAACCCTTATAGTTTCGCTATGTCCGTCTGTCTGTCCGTTCGCAGTTTAGCTCAGTGACCGTTAGTAGGTACTGGTAGTAATTTGCATTTTGGTTAGGTACATATTAGTCATGCAGGCAAAGTGGTGAAATAAAAAAGAAAAAAACTAAAGACAGAAATAAAACAGTTAAGGGAATAATATATGTATATTTTAAAAATGTATTTTTTTATCTTCTTCCATATTTTTTTTCCAATAATCGACAATAAACAAATAGTAAGCCAGTTTCAATGGAATTTGCTGTCTTTGACACATATCGTGAAACACGTAAATTTATTTTTATATTAATACTAATAAATATCAATAATTTTAACTATACATGTTTGTGAACTTAAGGTTTTAAGTTGGTGATAAGACCAAACTTGTGTTCTGAAAGTGCTTGATTACAATGATTATGAAATATTTTAAATTATGCGCAGTCTTGATCGACGCCTTTCCGTTCTTCTACTGCCTGAAAAGAAAATACGTATAATCATTAGTTACATCAAGAAGTGTGTAATCCACTTCAGGCCATGATGCATATTATGATATTCTTAACACACTTGCGAGCAAAAAATAAAATTTAATACAATATAATATTAAACATTGGAATAAAATTTCTAGGAATAAAGGACCTCTCTAACTACTACAATGACAATAACAGGTTTGTTCAGAACTTAGAACCAAGTGATCATCAGTTTTTTAAGGCATCTGGATAAAAGTACATTATACTGATTTATGTGCTTTATTTATTGGAAGAGTAATCAGACCGTAATCAGGGACTTAGCTCATTGATAGTATGATTGGGTATGGAGAAATGAGTCATATCTTACTGGATGGTCGCAGTTGCTTTTCTTCTCTGGCCTCGGCTCCTTCGCCATGCACCACCTGCTGTTGTAGTGGAGCAGCATAGAGGTGGTCCATATCCAGCACCACTTCCTCTTCATAGAGCTGCTGCTGCTGTTGTACAGCCTCATGCACCTGAGTAAGTAATTGTTAGTTTGTCCTAGGTATATGTACCTATATAGGCGTCTACAACTATGAATGTAACGTCTCCGATTGTAATAAGCTTCATAATAACTAGAAAAATGTGTATTACGCGATTTTTTTTATATTTTTTATGGGATTTATTTTAAAGACACATGAAAACTAAGATTTAATAAGCTAGAAGACATTTTCAAAATATTTTGATTGATGAGAGTATTGTGGCTGCAGGTAAGTTTTAAATTGTGAAGCAAGGAGTCAATTTAATTTTGTAATCGGAGGCTTTTAAGTGTATTCAAAAAATAAATTAAATATTTCTATGACTGATGACATTGACAGGTCTCTTATAGCAATAGTATTAACAAACAAACGACAAAAGAATTAATAGCTCTTGTGAGTTGTAGTTACTTTACTACTTCTAAGACATAAATCTTACATAGAGAACTTTGCAGGTGCGATGATTAGCATAATGCTAATAACTAGAAATTTCCCAAAAATAAAAACTGAATGAAATGCAATACCTGAAACGGATTAATGAAGGCCTGGGTCTGGCGACCGCCAAAACCTTCTCCCATAATTGCCAACACCTGGAGATCTATTTCGTTGAGTTTAGAGGACAACCACCAGTCCCAGTGGCCACACGGTTAAGCTCAGCCGCTCTGCCTTTGGCAGTATATTTTTTATCCGCCCACACCTATTTAAAGAGAAGCCAAGCTACAAACACAAATTCAAAACGAAACTAACCAAGAAGTAAATGAGAGAAAAATGTTTACTGCAATATAAATAATTTTCAAGAAATAAAATCTTAAGTTATGGAAAATAGTATTTTTTACCTTTTGCCATTGTGTGGCATTTTTACTGCCCAATTGAGGCCCATTGAAGGTCTCAGTGAAAGGTCATAAGTGAGTGGTCTCAGTCCCATCGCCGTTTGGACTCTGTGCGACCCTCAATAATCTCAATATGCCTGAGGTTGCCTTTCCCCAAATCTGGGTGCTTTGTTAAATAATCACAGGTGATGGTTAACTGGTGGCACGCTGTAAAAAATAAATAAAGACGGAAATTACAGTAGAGGCATCGTAAGAAGTCGTTTTTGACGTTTGTTTGCACATGAAGTTCTGTAAAAATTTGACAGTTGGTATAATGGAGCAAATGTCAAACTTCATTGTTGCCTGAACGGAATAGTGATGTTACTGCTGTTGCTGCAATTTACCGATACGTCAATCGAAATAAATAAGTAAACCTTTTTTTATGGAGGTACGAATAATTGCTATAATAGTAGGTACGCACATATTTTCTAAAAGTTTGTCATGGTTTCGACAGGTCCTCGCGAGCCCGTGTGCCCGGTGGATACGCGGCTTTACAGACTGTGTGGAACTTGACAACCAGATAAATGTCATAATTGTTATTCAATTCAATGTATTTATTCACATAAGCTAGTATTAACACCAAATCACTTACTAGTTACATCATAAAAATAAATAAAAAATTAAAATTATGTTAAAATAATAGTAAGCACATAATAATTACAAAATCAAATATAAAATCACGTATAATTTTATTTTTCGTAGAATAATAATTTATATACCACTACGTTATTTACCACCTAGATGTGCTCTGATTTTAATAAATGGTTTTAGTGAGTTTATATACTGTATTTACGGTATTTCTCTATTTGGCATATCTACATTGCACTCTGAGCTTACGACGGTAAAATCGAGCGTTTCACAACACTATTGTGAGCTGTCAAAAACGACTTCTTACGATGCCGCTACTATATATGTTATCAAAGTGAGCGAATTTAAAATCTCATTTTAATACGAAATTAAGTACTTAGTGCCTCAGTTTTTATACTTAAGGTTTAATTAATTGTTATACAAGATAATTATAGAGCTTTTCTTACGTTTATAAGCCGAAATCCTATTTTATATTTTAAAACTTTAATCTTTAATGGTGACTGGCGACTGGTTTTGTACTTTTGACAACTTTGACACTTGCGTTCATTTGATGCTTATTTTAACAAGGAACGAAAAAAATCTAATTAAGCGTGAAAATGAGTTAAAGGAGTAGTATTTAGTATCGCATCATATTATCCGTTCATAATTTTAATTTTTAACAATTTCTTTAACCTATTTTATGTTAATTACTACTTTACCGGTTTTTGATCGCAGCGTGTGATGAAAGTGTGATGTCGACTTAACGGTAGTTAACGGAACGTTCATTATTTTCATTCACGTCATAGATTCGTCCGAAAGAAGTAGAATCGAAGTAATTTCATGGTAACGTTTTCAATTCTCTTTCGTTCGATTTTAGTTTCGGACGAGCTTGTTTCGTTCGATGTTCGCGGTAGGGCCCCTGACATGCTCTTGGCAGAGTTTTCTTTTATACAGGGTGAAACATAAGTCATGCATGAAAAAGTCGCACAAGCTACTTAAAAATATAATTAGGTACGTTTTTGGCCTTTATTTTAATTGCTAAGGTGTTTTAGGATATCAAAACGGATTATTAAGATTTAACTAATTCATTCATTTAAATTACCTCTTTAAATGGAAGAATTTTGTCATTTCGTGCAAAAATAAATGATATTCATTACAATTTTAACGTTTTTAATGGCCATTATCATATTTATCATTCCTTAAAATCACCAACATTAAAAAAAGAAACAAAAAGTAGAAAAAAATAAAATAAAACATGTACATTTTTAAAAAGATTGTGCAGCATTCAATTCTAATTTTTTTATACAGTTAGGAAAATGTATTACTTTTCACGACTTGTTTCACACTGTATATGATATCTGAATCTGTCTTTGATATACACATATCTTATTATTTAATTTATTTTTAAGCTTTTAAGACTGGAAATATTGCTAGAATATGTAGCATAATTATTATTATTTATTACCCGTGTCATCAAAGTAGGTATGGATTATGAATAAGACGCCTAGACCGATAATTACTAGAAACATTCAAGTACATTAGGTCTTTATTAGTAAAGTGAGACCATTCAGAAATAAGAATACAGAAGACCATATGGATAGAAAAATTAAACAATGTCTATGAAAACATTTATTTGTACATGCACATTTTAAAATAAATATATATTCTTGTTCTTTAGACATGATCTTTGGTATATAAAATATAATATGGAATATGGCCACAATTATTATATTTATCAAGTTCTGAAAACATTCAGTCAGAGAAAATGGAAAGGATTACACTTCGCTAAAATAATTAAAAATAATAAATATCTTGGTTAAAACTTACACAACTACTAATACTAGGAATTTTCGATACACATGGAAGAATACAATTTAGAAACTCATCTTAAGAAAAGGTATACTTATTAATTATTATCATAATAAAAGTCATAATCTTCAGGTTCATCTGGTATCTGGGGTGGGTCTTGTGGAATGTCAATGCCCTCTGCATCAAGTAGACGCACTTTGATGTCCATTGACAAGAGAGTTTCAAGATCATTTTCATATGACTTACTTGTCATCTTTTCCTTTAGTAGAGCATTAACTCCATCTGTCCAGTAGTCGAAAATCTGCTCATCAGGGGCTACAAAGTCTAGAGAAGTCACCTCGGCAGACTTGAGAATTAGAGAGAATGCCAAGCTAGGGTTTATCTTCCTTCCTCTTAAATCTTTCATATGAGGACAATCTTTACCTGTTACAACACTTTTTATGTCTGCCACTGATAGTTTATTGCCAAGTTCTTCTAAACTTGGTGTGCTTTTCTCGTCACAATCTCCATGATGAAGAACTTTGTGATTGGGGGATAGTCGGACATACCAAAACTTGTCTTTAACCCTCTGTCCTCTTGATGAATATTTTTTGAATCTAGTTCCACCTACTAGTACCCCTAATCTTTGCTGTTGAATCAAATCAATAATTTCTGGGGTTATTTTTTCTTTCAGCTCGACTATAGGTCTAGCGTGTGATTCCCAGACTTCTCTGTTAGTTCTCTCAGTCTGCCAAATCTGTGTGATCTCTGCATAAGTCAGTTGATTGACTCTTTGGCGAAATTTGTCAAAAACTTTAGGTGAGACAGCCAGAGCCCTGCTGATCTGCTCTCTCACAACACTTGACACTTTGACAAAGTCCTCTGAGGTTGCTCTCATCTCTTTCCAAGTTTTATTAAGTAAGACTATACAGATACAGAACAGCTCCTCAAAAGGATGGTCATGTGTAAAGAACATGGGGTGGTATGTTTGGCCCTGCTCACTAGGAGGTTCTCCAATGTGCAATATGTCACACAGCTGTTTTACCAATTCTACACTGGTTTTACCAAATGGGCATTCATGTTCATCAGCTCTGCAACTGTTTTCTAAAACAATCTTTGTATAGTCTTCAGGATAGTTTCTTGCAAAGTGCAGCATACAGTCCAAGGCTAATATACCAGGAGGCGTTTCATTAAAATCTTTTATTGGATCAATCTCACATTTAAACCCAAGTTTTTTTAAATCTTTTGAAAAGCTACCAAGTTGTCTCCTTGTTGTAACTTCTATGTTGAAATTGTTGTCATTTTCAAATGCAATTTTCCTTAACTCTTTTATTTTTTCTTGCGACTCTTGCTCTTGTGAATCAGCTCTTTGTCTCATTTTAGGTTCAAGCAGGCCAAGCAAGAGACTCTGTAGCACATATAACTGGTGTGCTAGTTCTGTATCTTGAGCTTGATCAGCCAACACACCAACTAAATTATCATAAATGACATTCCGAACCTGTTTAGATGACAATGTTGCAGCAATAGTTTTTCTTTTGGTTAAATCAGCTTTGGCTAATATAGCATTGATGAGAGCAATAGTATTTTGTTGTATAGCTTTTACCTCATCTTGATTAGGATTTTGCAGTTGTGATATCAAACTTGGAATTGTTATTTCTTTTTCAACCTGGGAATTCTTTCCCGAGCTATTGAGGACAATGTTTTCAAGTATAGATAAGCAGGACTGAATCACTTTAGGATCTTGAGCTGTGCTTTGGTTACTTACAAAGCTAGCCACTTTATTAATGAACTGATTCTCCAGTATATCCCAAGAAATAATCCCATGGTCCATAAGTTCAACAAAAGTAACAAGAGCATGCTTGAGACAGGCACCTTTGAATTTTCCGGATTCAATGTGGCTGATTATAAGGGTCAAGCCCTTTTTGTTAATAAATTCAAGGGCGAAAGTTAAATCGCTGCTTAAGCTAGAGAGCTTAGTGAGAGCATTACCTTGCTCAATCTCATTCCCATTGTTAATTTTATACAATATCTCCTGCACAGTTTTGGCTGGCGACTGCTCCAAACGTAGTACAGAACCGTTTTTTATCTCATTGCGATTCTTTTCAGTGATATAGTTCTGATTGTTGCTCTCTGAAAACTGCAAGGCGTAGTTGTCGGGGTCCGGCAAACCCCACGGCTTACAAAGAAGCTGGATAATACTTGATAAGGGTTGGCTTTGATCAAATTCTATCAACTGAGGAACCTTATCGGGAGCATTTAGCATTTCCACCGCAATCTTAAGTATAGTCGAATCCCTCGTCGCTGAAGGCATTTTTAATGGCTTTGCAGACATTTATTGATCATTTGTTACGTACACAATACACAAAACTAGTAATTAAGTTGTTCAAATTCTCACAACCCGTTGTCCCTCCCATTAAACTGGGCAAGGCAATACGAGAGAAAATATAAAGCAAGCAGGAAATGACAGAACAACGAATGACATTTTATGACAGTTCCAAGATACGACTCGCACCTCGCACGACTTTTAAATTGTAACCACTTAATTTCGTATGGTAACATTGGTAACCTAGGTTCGTATTAAAGCTGCGTAGCGACTTGGTAGCGACCCGGCCAATCTCGGCCTTCTCAACAATTGATCATATTTTTACATTGCGACAAGTAATAGAAAAATATAAAGAGTATCGAAAAAACTTGTATATTGCATATGTCGACTACTCAAAAGCTTTCGACACTATATCTCATAAAGCTTTGTGGAAAGCACTGGAAAACCAAGGGATCGAAACTAAGTATATTAATGTAATGAGAGAGAAGAGATCTACACAAGGAGCAAAGCATTTGTGAGGCTAGAAAGGAACAGCGATGAATTCCATATCCAACGTGGTGTGAAACAAGGAGATCCAATCTCTCCCAATTTGTTTACAGCGCTACTAGAAGATATTTTTAGAAAGCTCGACTGGTCGAACTGCGGAGTGAACATTAACGGGGAACGCCTAAACCATCTACGTTTTGCAGATGACATCGCTCTACTGGCCGAAAACCACAACGATCTGGACTACATGCTGAACACTCTTCATGATGAGAGTCAACAATGCGGGCTTGAAATGAACCCGGAAAAGACCTGTGTGATGACTAACAGCAAACAAGAACCGATCACCGTAAACTCGAGGATTCTCCAGTGTGTAACACAATATACATATCTTGGCCAGGATATCTCCTTTGAAAACCAATATCCCATCACCGAGGTAGAGAAAAGAATAAAAAAGGCATGGAGCTCATACTGGTCATACAATAGTACATTACTACCGAGGCCGGGAAGTGACTGGTTGCCGGCCGAATATATGTAGACGGCCGAGCGAAGCGAGGCCGGATAGTATTCGGACGGCAACCCGTCACTTCATGGCCGAGGTATGTATAATGCTTTTCTCAAACATGCAATGATATGAAAAAAAAATGTATCTTCTTTCTAAGAAATTATAAGTCAACTACATAACTAAGTGTTTGAAACACAACAAAAGTCAAATACGACACCGACACCTCATATTTTTTTTAAGATTGACCTGTTTGAAAGTTGCAAATTTTTAATTTAAAAAAGCGGTATTAGACGACGCGGTCGGTTGGGTCCAATTAATCGCATGCAGTGATCGGGGCCGACGGATCGCGCCGTTTAACACTGCTTTTTAAATATCATTTTGAGTAGTTATTGTACATTTATTTTAAATGATATAATTTAAATACCTAATTATAACTGCAAAAATTTGCCAAATATTTTTTTTATACTAATATTACTTACAGATAATTATTGGCTAAAAGCCAAGATGCTAGGTCACAACCCTATGTCAAATGAAAATTAAAAAAGAGGTACTTGCCGGCCTAGGCCGGCAACGACTTACTTCCCGGCCACTTTTTAGGCACGTAACTACTACATTTCATTGCATGTTTGAGAAAAAACTATTTCACATACTCGGCCCAGCCGTTTTCGAAAAACTACGGAACGGTAACTCCTTTCGCCGAAAATTGTATTGCCGAATTTCACTTCCCAACCAATTTTTCGCAGAAGTGTCATTCGGCCGAATAACTTTTGACAATGAAATTCGGCTAAATTACACTTCTGCAAAAAGTTGGTTGGTAAGTAAAATTCGGCAATACAATTTTCAGCGAAAAGGCAGAGAACTCTACGGAACCCAATACTGAGCATGGCCCGACATGCTCTTGGCCTGTTGGCATAGCTCATTGGCCGTTAATGAGCCTATATTAATTCGCATAATTTATTACGCATACTTCAAATTGGCATAGCGTTGTTAAGCATACTATTTAAGTGGCATAAGCATAATTTCGCATAAACGATTACGCATAATGTATTTACGTATAACGTAAACTATCATAACGATGATTTGGAATAATTAGGATGAGCATAATACTAATTGGTATACTTAATGAAAGATATAAAATATAATAGATAAAATAATAATGACCGATCATAGATTGCGTAGCGAAACCGATACTATATACCTAATATTTTTGCCAACTTACTGTCGATTAGTACGTATTAATAATATTATTATATACTATTTGTATTGCTTCCAATTTAAAACTAGTTCAGACTTTTGTTTTACTTGTGCGATGTGCGTAGGTATAACAGTTAATGTTTAGGTCTTGACATATTTTATTGACTGACATACATGTATACCTACTTATATTTTTATACCTAGTAAATATTGATTATTTTAATTATTACACACATTTTTACCCTAGCAATTTATACTGTTCATAAATACGGCGTGTGTATTTTTTACGGGATACAGTTATCGTTTTGTGATCGGAGAAATCATGGTATAGGTAAATAGGTTCCCTAGATCCTATTTTGAGCATCATTAAAATATACGGCCGTATTAAATTGTTGTTGTGATTTGTCTTAGCATTAAGTACTCATATGTATTGTGCTAACATAGTTTATAATGTATTAATTTTAAGTCTCCTAACAAAATATGGTTGTATAATGGTCCGAATTAAACAGTTTTTATTTTATTTTTTATTTTAAATAGGTACGCATTCTGTACGTGCGCCTCATGTGCCTACCAAGATATGATTTATTTGTTATATTCTTATGTTTTATTTAATTGATTGTATCTGACGTGTTCATTAGGATGTTTAGGAGATATCGACGAAAGCTAGGCTTCAACTTCGCTTCGTCGCTCCTGCTTATTAGTCTTTTGAACTTAACCTTACTGTCTTTGTTTTACCCTGATCTGCCTCATTCGCTTGATTTCTAAGTTTATGGTAATCCATATTAGGATGAATAAAGTTATATTTAATAATGTTATGCATATTTCTATTATGCATAATCAGTAATATGCGTATTAAGCATTATGGGATTTTATTATTTTGCCTATTCAATATTATGCTTAATTATTTATGCCAAATCCGTTATGCGAATTCATGTTAGGACTATTAATATTAGGCATATTAAAGGGGACCCGCCGTTAATACTAGTCTGCAATTTGGTACAGGTATACATATTGACAAACAAACAAGGTGGTGAACTGGGGATGATTTTTTTATTTGCTGCAATCCTATAGTGTGGGGTAGCATTGAATAGGTCTCTTGAAAAGGTCTTTTGCTCGAGAAGAAAAAAAAATTGTACCCCCCCCCCTCTAACTTTTGATCCGTAGGTCCAAAAAATATGAAAAAATCATGAATAGTGGGCTTATAGAATACTCTAAAATAAAACTATTTCGAAAAAAATCGGCCCAGCCGTTTTTGAATAATTACGGAACCCTACACTGAGCATGGCCCGACATGCTTTTGGCTGTTTTTTTATTCAAATCAATGGTTAATTTTAACTGAATATTGTTAGTGAATATTTTGGTTAAATTACTTAGGGAGGTACCTACTGTTACCGAAAATAATAAAAACCTATTTTTGCCACATGCACTATACCGACTGAGGAAAACTAACCATATTGTCTAAAATTATCTGCTAAAATATAACTAAATCGTATGAAAATATAGTAAAAGAATTCGGCAAGACTCATCATAGAAAAACCAGTGAAAAGCCCACAAAGTCCACCTAGGTAGCTAATTAATTCGAACCAATGATATGTCACATCCACTCTATATAGTGGTAATGTAGTACGAATATAGAATATACGGATAATGGATATATTATGATCCTTTAAATCCAAATCCTTAGCGAACTCAGTTGGGCTATCTCGCATTAACCTGTTGCTTATAACACTATATTTCGTAACAGAGCAATCAGCTAGACATCTAGGGCAGTTAAGAGAATTTTCACGCTCAATCTCTAAACCAGGCAGATCCTTAGGAGGATATACATATAGAAGTTTTTGGCTGTATTTATTCAGACAATACAATTCTTCCAAAGTGCACGCTGAAACATTACTCCTTCTTGGCAGAAAAAATGGTACGCAATTGCAAAGCCTTTCTATAGTTCTCATTCGGCATCGCACCAGACAGTTACTGAAACTATAATGGTTATGAAACTCATTTAGCATTTCATCTGCGAATTTGCATTGTCTTTTTTCTAAAGGAAACCTTTTTATATCAGGTGTCGAGTAATAGGTGTACGGATTAAGTCCCATATCATATTGGGATCCTAATGACACTACCCTGTGGACTAATCCGCCTGCTGTTTGATCAGCATAATCATATCGATCAAAGAACAGAACGTCGAAACCGTAGCTTTGTCGTGTTGCGTAAAGATATTCATCTGTTTGTGCGTTCACTGCCACAGTGAGTCCAAAGTAAGGTCCTGCTTCATGGTCCTCCAAAATATAAGGCTTATCAAGGGGATCTTCAGGATCTTCGGCCTTTCTACCTGCTTCCGTGTTGTAGTAATTGAATGTGCAACAAAAACCGAATTGGGTCAATTGTGTTCTAAATAAGCTATTGCAATCTTGTACCTCTCCTTTCCAACTACATTTAATTAAGCTCTCGTTACAGGTTGGTGTCAGCGACAGCATCAATTCTGATATATTCTCTTTCTTGATATTTTCAGCTTTGTCTACCGTGTTTTCAATGTTTTCCAGAAAAATATTGTATCTCATAATATCCGATCTTCTCGAATAAGAAAAATCGTACAGATAGCCGTATAGCGTAACTACATCAAAGAGTTCTTCTTTGTTGATAAATGTTGTATTGTCGTGTAAGTATAACATATCGACAAGATGAGCAACCGCAGATTTTTTAATTCTATTATGGTTACAAATGGCAATAGCTGGAAAAAATATTTTATTTATGGGAAGAGAAGGGTCTTCTAAAGTCATATAAGCGGGTTGGTCGTGCTGGGCTTGAAGCGCGTTGTTCACGAAATAGAAAAAGCCAAAGATGGCGCAACCGATTATTGTACACCACATTGACTTCTCGACAATATTCTTAGTTCCATCAACCAGAAATTTAACTCCACACAAAGAAGAATTGACCATGTATTCGTAAAATACCTGTTGTAAACTTTTTCGTACAATCATCTCTCGGTTAAGTATTACCCGTTTTTCGTCTTCTTCGAAGCGAACCCGAGTCTTTGGCGGTTTCTTTATACGTTTCGGCATGTGAGACGGTGCAAGCTCTTCGTGAAAAAATGAATTTCGCTTCATTTCCATTTGAACGTTACTTAACGTTACGTTGTTAAAATTCAGTTAACTAATCATTTATCAACTGTGGTATGAATGAATTATTGATAGATGTTAGATTCACAAAGTACATAATAATATTACGTGCCAACTTTCCGAGCAAGGCATTCCGGACAGGCAATTGACTGCAATTAGTCACGACACATGAATAATTAATTGTGTAACATGTTTTAGGTTAACCGTCAATGGAAAATGTCGTTTGAAATGGACATTTTCAGATAACATTATGTAGGCCAGCTAACGGAACTGTTTAAAAGTATAATTTTGATTGTCGGACCGTCGGACGGACAAAACAGGCCTACTATACCGCGAAAATCGAAATTCGTAAATTTCGAGGATTTTTCTCTGTCACTCAAACGAAGGCGTCATTAGAGTGAGAGAGACAAATCCTCGAAATTTACGAATTTCGTTTTTCGCGGTAGGGCCGCAGATCAGTCGTTTGTATGAATTAATAGTTACACAGGTTACACTAAATTACTTAAGCATAAGTTACCTAAAGTCTCAATAAAATAAAAAAAAACTGGCCAAGAGCATGTCGCCATACTCAGTGTAGGGTTAAGTACCTATTATTCAAAACACCGGCCCAGAGCGTGTCGAGCTCAGTGTAGGGTTCCGTAGATATTTAAAAACGCCTGGCCCGGTCATTGTTCAAAATAGATTTATCTTAAACTATTCTATCTGCCCACTATTCATGATTTCATATTTTTTGGGCCCATGGATCGTTGGAGGCCTGGAGGGGAACCCTAATTCTTTTTGAAAAACCTATTCGATGATACCCCGTACTATAGGATTACAGCAAAATAAAAAAAGAATTCCCTACTAGGAAGGAACCCCGAAAAGAGATATTTTTCTATATTTTTTTGTACCACTTTGTCAGGGTGATTAATAAGTTCCTACCTACCAAATTGCAAAAAAATCCGGCCAAGAGCATGTCGGGCCATGCTCTGTGTAGGGTTCCGTAGTTATTCAAAAATGGCTGGACCGATTACGTTCGAAATAGTTTTATTTTAAAGTATTCTATAAGCCCACTTCTCTCACCATCATGATTTTTTAAATAATTTTTGGACCTATGGATCAAAAGTTAGAGGGGAGGAACAATTTCTTTCTTCTTCTATAGCGGTTATCTCCGAAAGAATTGACGTAAGATCTTTATTCTTTTTCAAATACCTATTCAACGATATCCCACACTGTAGAATGTAGAATTACAACAGATAAAAAAAAAACCAAGTGCCAAGTGCAAGTTGGACTCGCGCGCGAAGGGTACCGTACCATTATCAATATATTATTTAAAAAATACAGTTAAATCAACCTACCTCCAAAATATAGGAGATAATTTAATCAAACCAAAAATCGTTGATAGAGTTTATTAATGTGCATAACATATATTTTTTAGAATTTTATATCGCGTAGTTTAAAAAATAGAGGGGGGGGACACATTTTTCAGACTTTGAGAGCTGATATCTCGAAAACGATTTGCTTAAATAAAAATGAGATTTATAAACCTTCATATCATTTTCAAAGACCTTTCTATTAATACCCCACACGCTTATATACAACTTAAAAAAATTTTTCTATCCCTCAGTTACATGTATGGAGGGCCCCCACCCCAATGGTTTTTTTTACAATTTAGTATCATAATCCTGTAGCGGTTCATACAACACATATATATCCTTACCAAATTTCGTTACTGTAGCATTTATAGTTTCCGAGTAAATCGGCTGTGACAGACGGACAGACGGACATGACGAATCTATAAGGGTTCCGTTTTTGCCATTTTGGCTACGGAACCCTAAAAAATCATTCTCACTTCTCAAGTTGTTTAGTTTACTATTTCTCTCACGCATAAAAATAGTAAACTAAACAACTTTCAGAGTGTTCTGTTATAATATTGCAAAAATAATAAATGAGAATGATTTAATAATGTATTGGCGTTGGTGTGCAACTACAGGAATGTGTTAAAATCTTGCATTAAATACATCAAATACATGATGCATTACCAAAATTATTATCACTAACCTGATGATGATTGTAATGTGAACAAATAATTACCTATTTCGAGTTTCCTCGCTATAGTGAGGGGAAAAGTTTTGTGTTACATACGGGTGCAAATGTATTTTACTTCTCGTATGTTAAAACATTCAACTATAGAATCCTTTCGCTTGCTCGTGTTTCAATTTCATACTCGCGGGTAAAATACAACTTACAACGTAAAATACAACCTTGTATAACAAATAACTATTTCCGGCGAGGGCGTTGGTTGAGCCCGAATGAAGCGATAGATTTCACAATTGAATCCCGAATGTAGTGAGGGATTCTAAAGTGGAATCCTGAGTGAAATAAGGGATTCAAGCGTTAACGCCCAAGACAAAAATAATGTTGATACCGTGTCACACATACCGCTTTTCTCACCACCTATGAGAGAAATAATGGACATATTACATATTTAATATTTTTGCGCATAATGGATTCATAATTCATGCCTACGTGCTATTTATTTATTTTCATATTTCATTGTTGTCTTTTAGGCTGACAACAGAAAGTCTTTGTAAAGAAAACTGCCATTTTGATCCCTCTTAGCCGGGAAGAAAAGAATAGGCGGTGTGATTTTTTTTCTACATTTTATTCTACCACATTGTCGACAGTCGGACATGGTGAAACTAAAAGGGTTCCTTGTTTACTACGGAACGCTAAACACGACTTCACCCGATTTCTCCAAGATCCCATCATCAGACCCTGACTTGGGGCCAACGGGTCCCAATCGGGTCGGGCCCATTATGGTTTGTTTTAAAGTCGATTTAAAAAATAAGTAACGGAATCGGTTGCCGTGATATTGAGTCATTAGTCCATTTGTCGTGCACATGCTTAATGCAAATTTAAAACTTATGTGGTTTTCTCATCTGCCTCGCACTTGGCTCGTTACTGATACTTACGTTTCTTGATATAGTGAGTATGGTGTATTTATAGGTACCTACAATGCGTGTAATATATAACCCTTTAGATTAAGACGAGTTCTTAAGTAATTGGGTAGGATATGCGATATCCGTCGACGCGTCCCACATTGTCCTGTCCCACTACTTCATTTGACTAGTTAGTTAGGCACGCGTGACTAAACTACATACCGCTCCAGTCTCTAAAAATAAATTTCAGGAATTTCGTTTACAGGCTTAGGTAGGCAAATCAAGTGCTTAAAACGCAGGTATGTTATTATACTACTAATTTATCTGATTTATGTAAACAATTAAATGTTTGACTTACAGTTATTCAACAAAATGCCAAAAATGAAACTAGAACATTTATTGCTCTTGCTTATGTTGTTCATGAATACCGCGGCTAGTTTCCGTTGTGATCGACGACCTTACGGCTCTACATCGTTAGCATCTCCCTCAGATGGCCGATTTCAGTTAAATATCATCGGCACTGACAACACATACCTACCGGAAGAAGTATATACCATTCAAATTGCAAGAACGGACGATGAATCTGAATTTACGGCGTTTATGTTGTCAGCTGAAGGTGATTTAAAGGAGGATCCCAGGAATCCTAGGAGGCTCTTAGCTCAGAACCCAGGAGAGCTCCGACCGCAAAGTCAAGCATCGGGAAAGTATAGTGATCGCTGTTTGTATTCTGTGGAACAAGCCAGCTATAATATGAAGTCGTCTGTTGAAGAAAGTATCTTAAATTATGTTTTGTAACCATGCACGTAGGAAATGTAGGAATTCAAAGAAGAACAGTCATTATTTGTAATTATATTTTTAGGTATATTGGGAAGCTCCTCCCGCAGGTAGCGGATGCGTGACAATTCGAGCTATGGTAGCAGAGAGCCAAGAGGTGTGGTTCCAGGACGGAGCCCCACTGACTCGCAAATTGTGTGAGGACATGCGCCAACCAGACGATGTGTCTCTAAACTTGAACTACGAATGTAGCATCTGCGATGAGGCCAAATATCAGGTACCTAAAGGAAACTAACAAGTAAATAATATGGTATCAATGTAAAGTTGGCACGCCCAAGCTTTTGCACCCTAATAATTGAATAATGATTTCGCTGGTGTTGGTATTGGTGCGATATCCTGTGGCAGTGACAAGAAGGTTCATACATAATATTAATAATATATAACTCAAAACAACAATGTTTAGGTATTTCATTGACATTACGACTATCGCCCAGATGGCCTTTGATGGTCCCGTTGTATACGTACTTTTATCGTGCTAGTGCTAGGCATTACTTCAGCACTTGCATACTTGTTAAAACCTGACGGCAACGACGATAAACGATTAGACGCGGTACCATCATAAGCCTACAGAAGTATCTAATTTAGTCAAATTTATTTTTATCTGATTTAATTAAAACTAAACGTTGTTTACTTATTCTCCCTTTGACGGCAAGATGTAGATACCTATTGTCGTCGCACACGGTCCGAATAAGCAAAGATTGTTGGTATTGACTGTAATGGCACCTACGTTACCTGTACTAATTATCTGTTCCTTTAGGTTACGTTTACGGGTATCTGGTCTCGTAATATTCATCCGCAGCAATATCCAGAAAGCGATTGGTTACCAAGGTACAGTGATCTAGTGGGAGCCTCTCATGCGGCCGACTTCGTTTTATGGGCGCCTGGGGAGCTGGCTTCCGAAGGTCTTAGACAACTGGCTGAACATGCAAATAGCAGCAAATTGGAAGCTGAAATACGAGAAAAGGTGGGACACGTTCAATACTCAAAGTAAATAAGTATTATTTGACTTCCATAGAGTTAAGTGATAGGTACGAGTACGATAAACATTGCTTAGATAAAGTAGGTACCTATGTAGAAAAATGTTACTCCACAGATAAACTCAATCTTATATATTTTTAGATTGGTGATGGCGTGCGAACCATTATTAAAGCTAAAGGTCATGGTTACAAGAAAATGGACAGTCCATCTCACGCCTTCTTCCGAGCAGACAAAGTTAACCACTTAATGACCACCGCAGTGGCAATGTATCCGTCTCCCGATTGGTTTTTAGGAGTGACCAGATTCGAATTGTGTCGAGAAGATAACACTTGGCTTCAGGAAAAAGAGTTAAACTTGTATCCGTGGGATGCTGGGACTGATAGCGGAGTATCTTATGAGGTATTTAAAATGACATCCTAAACAAGATTTCTTTACGAATCCTAAGAGCTAATAATGGTTCTCTTAAAAAAATGTTATTGTACCCATTGTTTTTCCAGTCCCCAAATATAGAAACGTACCCCCAAGATGCCATCGGAAGAGTTCAAATGAGTTCATACGATAAAAACTCACCGTTTTATGGAATTGATATGAAGGACGTCCACCCGTTTGGTAGAATCCGTATTCAATTAATAAGAACGTTCCAACGAGAATGTGAAGAATCTTCAGGTAAATTATAGTGTATCGTGGGGTAATGGGCTTATTAATAAAGGTATGATATGATATATCAGCCATGAATGTCAATCTCAAATTATTATTAGACATTTGTAAAAAATCGTTTAAGAGAAGTACTGTCGATACTTAAGGTTCATTATTTAAAGATTTTTCTCCTATGATTTTAGAAGAAAAAGAAGAAGAAAAGCCCAAAGAACCCGAAAGTGGGGAAGATAAACCCGACCCCGATATTCAAGAACCTGACGAGCCCTCCAGGTATCAAAATCCTGACATAGCTAGCGACGAACACGGCCGGTGAGCCATGGTTCTGTACATATTCCTAAGATCCGCTATTTTCATAACCAAATTATAATTCTGTCAGATGCGAAATGATAATTCTATTTCGTTTTCGACGACGATCAAACGTGATTTAATTGACTTTTTAAATTGTTTGGCCTTACACGTAACTGTCAGCTGACGAATACTATGATAATTATTATAAATTTATGCACTTATGTTCGGCATAGAACTGCCGAAGTTTTTCGTCTGATTAGATGTTTGATATCACTGTCAGTTGGACCAATCACCTTTTAGATATTGTCCTCTAACACTGAAGAAAATGTAGCTTTTTAGGAAATTTGTTAATAAATTGTAACATTCACGTTGACACATCTAGGTTCGAACCGTTTTTCGAATTTGAAATATTAAAGTGCGTTCAAACTAAAAGAGCATTCGCTGTTCTAACCTCCCACTCTACGAAATTCGATCGGTACACAAAACGTGATTGGTTGATTTCGTAGAACGGGCGCTAGAACAGCGAATGCTCTTTTGGTTTAAACGCACCTTTATGTTCGAGTAGGTACAGTCCAGTGCAAAAGTAGGTATGTATCGAAATAATCATCTTATGTTATTACACTGAATTAAAGTACTCTCTTACACTGGGACTTAGTTTTGAGCACTTTTATATATTTACATCTTATTTTGGCTTTGACTGTACCAATGTATTAAATGAGTATTTAACAAGCACTTGTAAGTAACTGAAAAAAATTCTGTATAAAATTTAATTTGCCCATTTACATAGGCCTTGGGCCAGGGTTGCTAATGTTTTCGCCTTAGAGCTAGGTATATCTTGGTTGCAGCTCAAGCGAGGAACCTTTAGACCAAGATCCAGAATCTTCAGAGGAATGCCCTATGACACAATGGATCGACTGGAGTCCGTGCGAAGGTATTTGCGAGGACGGTACACTAAGGGGTTACAAATGGCGAGAACGCTACCATTTAGTCGATGGCCTGCCAATCGAGATGTATGACCCAAATGTGAGGGCACCTGACAAGTTGTTTTAATTATGCGAGGCGAATGATATCACTGGACATTTATAAATAATACTAAATAACTCCTTTCAGGAAAAACATCCAAGCAAGAAAGAAGTCCCGCAATACTGTAAGACACATTTCGAAGATTTTGAGCGCACTGAATGTGAGGAACCATGTACGGAGGAAGGAGAAAGGACTGAAGTTACAGGTATATATTCATAGTTATACTTCGGTCGGTGACCGGTGTATAACCGAAGTATTAATGTGAGAAGATGTATATTAATATAATTGTCTTTTTATTTCCTAGTAACATAAAAAAAATTCGCGAAATTAAAATGTTCTATGGGTGGTCAAAACTTATTAGGGGTGGTTTTACGACTACGTGGTGATAGCGCGGCGGTAGATCTACAACCAACATAGCGGGCACATTATATTAACGATATCTTTTTTTTCAGCTGAACGTAGACGAAACATGATCATACCAGGACATCCGTGGGGCTCACGGAAAAGAGAACTTTTCAACAAAAAAAACATGAGGGCTTTGCTGTAAGCAAATAAACGAATGTACTAGCAATATAATGTAGGAGGAGCAATTTCGAATAGATTGGGACCTATAGGGAATACGTATAATTGTTTTTGTTATTATGTAGTATGTAAGTTTACTAAGGTCAGTGATCCTTCTTAAAACGTTGTAATATTAAACAGATAGATTCTATTACTAACTAACTCTATTGAATAAACAAATCAATTATATTAAACAATTATTCAAAAAGTGTATTTAAATTTATCCCTTCGTCCTTAGTTAGTGTACTCCTATTAAAGAGTTAGCCTTAGGTCTGCAATTAGAAAGTCAATACATACTTACTTATTGAATAACAAAAACTTTAGGAAAAGGCGGTAAATACATATTTTCAATGGACATCCAATTTCTTCCCGCCCAATTTTTTTAAATTTTCCTACTTCTACTGACAACTGGTTGGACTGGACAGAGTATATCTTAATTAATTACAAAAAACATGTAGACAGGTACGTAAACTCAAGGTTTTTAAGGTGTTAAGTTGGTGTTAAAACTAAGATTGTATTCTAAAAGAGCGTGATTATGAAATAGTGCATGTTTTTAGGTTTATTTACATTTTTTCTTTCTGCTGCCATTTTTTAGTATTTACTAACGGTCACTGAGCTATGTTGCGGACAGGCAGACGAATGGCGAAACAAAGGGTTCCTAGTTTACTACGAAACCCTAAAATACGGAAACCTACTAATGTTTAGAAACTTGAAGTATTAGCCTAAAAGCTCACACGTTTATTACGGGTGACTAAATAAATTAATACTTGTTTAAAACAAGAGCATCATGTTAAATTGCCGGTACTTCCCCTTATGAAGATGAGGATGATACAATATGCGTTACAGTTGCCACTAATTGCTAATAAAGGAACTATATTTAGTTTAGTGTACTGGGCTGGCCATTCAAATGGTTAGAATTACAACGCGTGGTCAGTAGTGCAGCAGAAAGTTCCGAAATGTTACATTTGTTCAGTATTGGTAAGTTTTTTACAAATTATGTAATTCCTGAAATTTGTGCGTGGGCAAAATTTAAATGAATTCATTCATGATTTGCCTATCTACTTTCGCAGCCAGGTGTAGGTATATACAATTTCACTTGTGACTAGTTATTTGACGAATCTCTAAATATTTATTTCCGCTTTCAGGGTTTGTTTTCATAATTACTCATTTGCAAAATGGGCAGTGTGACGATAGTTGCCAGACAGTGCCTCTAGGCATTAAGACACCCGCTTTGCCGGCCGATGGCCGCTTTGAAATCGAAATAATACCTGCTTTGGAAGATTATATACCGGAGGCAACATACACTGGTAAAACTTGTTTAATAGTACATTACGACAGAAGTGCGAAAAACATGATATTCGAAACGAGTTACGAATTTCGTTTTTGCAAGTGTCTCGTACGACGTTTTTTAGTACAGATGGCCCTCCGAAGTTTTGGACCTGACGTAAAATGCCACACTTCTCGCACTAGAGCCTAAAAAGGCACCATCTGCTAAAAATATATTTTAGAATGCATTATTTACTCGTAGATATTTATTTTGCGGAATAGGTATCTAATACTCACCTTTTTCGCCTTCACCTAATATAGTACCTGCCTATACATAATTAGTAGTAATCCCCATTCCATTAAATTTTCAATAGGATTTGAGTAGATATTTACTCACCTTTTTCGTAAAGTAAATAGGTATCTAGTTTTCCGTAGTTACCTATTCAAAGCTGGGCCGATTTTATCGCATGAGCCGGCCAAAATCATTTCGGGCCATGCTCAGTGTAGGGTTTCGTAGCTGTTCAAAAACGGCTGGGCCGATTATGTTCGAAATAGTTTTCTTTTAAAGTAGGTACCTATTCTATAAGACATTCATGATTTTAATCATATTTATGGGACCCACGGCCACGGATCAAAAACTAGAAGCGGGGATATTTTATTTTAATTCTGGAGTCTGGAGTGTCTTTATTTATCTCCGAAAATATCGTTTTTTGGGACCCGTATTCTTTATGAAAGACAATGATACCCCATACTATAGGATTACAAAAAAATAAAAAAATCATCCCCACTTTACGAGTACGGGGGGCACCCGAAAAAAAAAGTTTTATTCTATATTTTATTCTACCGCTTTGTCGGCATAATTAATATACCTATGTATAATTTTTATGTACACAGTACACACACATGTATAAAATTGCTCATTTCTAGTACTAACGGCCACTGGGCTACGCTGCGGACAGGCAGACAGACGGACATGGCGAAAATATAAGGGTTGTTTACTTCAGAACCCTAAAAAATACCTTAATAGACTTACTCATTTCAGTTTACATACATGGGTTAAAAACAATATTTGATTGCAGTTTAAAACGTATTTTCAGTTAAACTTAAATCTAAGGACGGGAAGGCAAAATTCATAGGATTCACAATTTCTTTGAGGGAAAATACCACAATAAATCCCGACAATATACGGCGACCGAAGAGATTGAAGGCCGGCCAGTTATTACCAGATGATTCACTAACGAAATTCGGAGATTGTCCCCACTCAGTTATTCAGACTAATGTGGCCCCTAAGTCTGTTGTTCAGGTAAAATATGACATAACTAAGGGTGAAGTGACGGCACTAGTAATGGACAAGGACCCAATGATGTGCTGTAGATTGTTTCGCTCACGACGATGTTTGGGTCGTATAGTCATATCATATCTTTTTGGTAAGTTTCGGCAAATCGGCACATCTTCGTGAGTGGAACCAACTAAACCTATTCCTACTGCTTTCCTTGTCTACTTTCAATCATCTTAATGATTGGTAAGTTTTGGCAAATCGGCACATCTTCATGAGTGGAACAAACTAAACCTATACCTACTCTACTACTTTGCTTGTCTACTTTCAATCATCTTAATGAATTTAATGATAAAGAAACTAAAGTCGCTGCAAATAGAAGTTGCGGACAATGTAAATAAAGGAACCGTTCAAATGAATAACCATATTCTAGCACTAAATATAATAATGTTTCTATGGTTTAAGATATATTATAGTAGTAAGAATTGATTGAATAACCTATCCTAGGCCAAATGGATAGCTCCGCCCGCAAAAAATGGCTGTGTGACCATCCAAGCAATGGTGGCTATCCCAAACGACATGTACTACACGGGGCTCTCGCGGCGCTTATGTGAGGATGACCGGAAGCGTGAAGACATGCCGCCGGACGAGAACCCTGATTGCTCTGTGTGTGAAGAAGCCAGATATAAGGTGTGTTTTAAGAGATTTAGCCATTTGTGATATGACTGGTATGTAGATGGGTTGCACCAAGCTGTGTGTCAGCGCAAAAATCATAATTTGCCCCCTAATTAAGAAGTGTAAAGGTGCCGAAAAGGTAAACTATGCTTTGGAATCTTATACTTAGATCGTTATTGCCAGAGCAGATCTAGCAAATCTAATAAAGAAACGAGGTTAATTCGTAAACATTACATTGATATACCTACTTAAAAATTAGAGTATCCGCTAAGTTTCATGATTGTGTCCATATTTATAGCAGTGAAACTTACCTTACCTCAGGAGATGTATTATAATATAAATAATGAATACCTTCGACATTTTCGACAATTACGATGTTTAATTCTTTCAGATGACATTCGAAGGCCTATGGTCTTTTAACACTCATGGACACTTGTATCCAAACACGAGCTCGGCTTCCTTTAGTGACATAGTGGGAGCATCGCACAACAGCAATTATAAAATATTTGTGAGCAACCACGAGGCCTCTGAGGGAGTCAAAACACTGGCTGAACAGGGTAATACCACAGCACTGGAGGTAGAGATGCAAAAACAGGTAGGTAAAAGTAATTCAAACTTTAGTTTGATTTCGGGGTTGGTTTTATGGACCTTTTTTGTTTCTTGAGAATAGAAGCTGTTTTTAATAGTCATAGGTATGCCGTCATTGGCATGGCTTATAATTATATTGTACGGTATAAGTACTAGTAACTATTGGATGTCTTTAACATAACTATTTATTTTCAGATCGGGAACAGCGTTCGAACCATTATCAAGGCAACTAGACCGCTCACTACAAATGCGACAACCTCCGCAATGTTCAGAGTGAGCCAGAAACATCACCTCGTGTCTGTGGTGACGGCTATCCTGCCTTCGCCAGATTGGTTTTTAGGGGCCTCCGGCTTAGAACTATGTGACGCGAAAAATCCAAAAACATGGACGCCAAGTGTAATTTATAACCTATACCCATTGGATGCGGGCACCGATAAGGGCCCAGACTTTAATGTGAGTACGACACAAAAAAAAAATTATAATCTACTTATCCGTGAAGCTACACCATAGCCACACTTTAATACCTTACACATATTCGAATTCAAATATTTTAATTGAGTAACTTCACATTAGTCAAGTATCTTCATATGCCTGCTACGGGGGCTTATAAATGTTATTATAATGTTTAGCGTTTATCGTGACATGCGTCACTTTCGCAATTAGATAGTAGTTAGAAAGTGATAGCAACGACGACAAACGATAAAAACTGCACCATCATAATATAAACTGCATATCATTAACTCAGCCTTCATAGCCTAGTTGGTAGTGACCCTGCCTACGAAGCTGGAGGTTCCGGGTTCGAATCCCGGCGAGGGCATCATTTGTGTATTTATTTATCACAAATATTTGTTCCTTGGTCATGGCTGTCTATGTATTTAAGTATCTATTATATATATATCATCGCCTGGTTCCCACATCACAAGCCTTAATTGAGCTTAGCGTGGGACTAGGTCGATTTGTGTAAGATGTTCCAAGATATTTATTTATTTTATTTATTTATTAACTAATACCTACAAATAATTTTAATTGGTCGTTTTATACCATTTTTTAATCAGTTTATAAAAAATTAAGTGAATTTTGGAAGCACACTTAGACATTTGATTCGTATAAAGGTATAGGTACAGGCCAATTCCATCCTCATAGAAAGAGACAAAGTGGGGCGTTTTTACTTAAACGCTCACATTTAGCTATTTAAGTAGGTAATACATATAATATCTCATCCATGAAAATTTACAGTCACCGAACGACAACCTCATGCCTCCTCAAGCGATAGACAGTGTTAAATTCCCGAAACCTCCCAAGGAAATGAAACCATTCGCGAAGATCCATTTTGAGCTGATACGAACATTTAAACTTACTCCAGATTGCCTAAACAATGAAAATGTGTCCCCCGAGAATGATAGAACTGAAAGCAGTAATGGATTAACAGAGGAAGAAACTGAAGGTATTATACGCGGGTTTTATTCATACATAATGTAAAATAATTCATTATCTTTAGGCATAGCATAGTCATTGACGTCATTGTTACAATTTGAGCGTTTAGTGTGCGCCAAAATGCTACTTGTGCAGGAACAAATCAACTACTTAAGATTAAAAATGCATGTAATTGGCAAGGCACAACCTATGATAGTGATAGCTACTCACCATCAGGCTGTCCGTGCGCTCGTTTACAACTTAAAACATATACCTACCTCCTTAATGTTTACAGTTTTATTACAGAAACTGAAGAAGAAACGAGCGAAGAGCCAACTACTTCTATTACCAGGTCAGACAAGAACATTATGTAAAAGGTGCATTTAGGCCAAACGAGCATTCGCTCATTCTATCCCCAACTCTACGAAATTCGTTCATTATACTGAACGTGATTCGTCGAAATTCGTTGATTTCGTAGAGTGGGGGATAGAATGAGCGAATGCTCGTTTGGTCTAAATGAACCATAATTTCAATAAGTATACGTTACCTTGTTTTAAATTGTTCGCCAATCGAAAACAACAGAAAATATCTGAACAACCGTATAAATTTCCATTATTTTATAATCAAGCACTTTTAGAATACAATTTTGGTTTTATCGCCAACTTAAAAGTTTAAACCTTGAGTTCACATAATTTTTTTGTTAAAAGTATTGATATTTATTAGTACCTATTAACGTAAAAATATACAGGGTGTTATGAAAATGGTGATACAATATAATAATAATAATAAATATATCATTAATCTATTAATGATTTTGAACAACTTTTAATATGGGACCAAATATGAACAATCAAGAAAAAAAATATGATAGGTCGACCTAAATGTACCTATGGAAGCATCGTTTTTAGGGTTCCGTAGTAAATAAATAATAAATAATTAATACTAGAAAGCTGCAATTTGGTGCAGGTATTAACTTTAATCATGCCAACAAAGTGGTACAATAAAAACAAGAAAAAAATATTTTTTTCGGGTACCTCCCGAACTGGTGAAGTAGGGATGATTTTTTTATTTAGGTACTGTAATCCTATAGTGTGGGGTATCTTTGAATATGTCTCTTAAAAAAATTAAAGGTCATAACAGAAACTTTTTTTCTAAACTTAATATTTTCGGAGATAAGCGCTTAAAATAAAACTATTTTGAAGATAATCGGCCAAGCCGTTTTTGAATAACTACGGAACCCTATACTGAGCATGGCCCGACATGCTTTTGGCCGGCTTTTTTTCCTTCTTGAGATTTTGTATTTGGTCCCATAGTAAAAGTTGTTCAAAACCGATTCCTGTTTTAGTATCTTGCATCACCATTATCATAAAGGTGCATTCGAACCAAAAGAGCATTCGCTATTCTAACCCCCCTACGAAATTCGATCGTTACGCAAAACGTGATTGGTTGATTTCGTAGAACGGGGGATAGAACAGCGAATGCTCTTTTGGTTTCAACGCACCTTATAACACCCTATGTATTTGCGAACGTCAAAGAAGTCAAATGCTATTGAAAGTTAATCACGTTGTCCATTTTTTTAATGTTTTCTACTGACGATCGGTATAGGATAAAGGATAACGAATAGTACGTATAGTTGAAAGGATATGAAGTGAGCTCGGTCTCTTGAAATTCCAGTAGCATTGGGTCGTAAACCACAAAGTAAGATAACAAGCACTCAATAAAAGCAGAATATAACCGCCCTAGAAAGTTAGTTTAAATTATCGACTCTATTCTTTGCACAATAGATAACGAAATAAACAAACTATTTTTTTATTTTTTTTTATACCACGTCGGTGGCAAACAAGCATACGGCCCGCCTGATGGAAAGCAGTCACCGTAGCCTATGGGCGCCTGCAACCTCAGGGTGTCACATGCGCGTTGCCGACCCAATAAAAATAACGTTGGCACAACAAAGTGGCTCCACTCCACCTGATCGTAAGTGAAAAGTAGAGCCCAAATCGCGGCGGCAACGAACAGGAGACAATCAGTAACCTGTTAGTTGCCACCGCCTTGCTGGCCCGCTAGACGCTGGTAAATACACCGGCTGACCCCGAAACACGGCAAACACGAAGGTAAGTCATTTCACGGGCGTTTACACCGAATGTACGGTGGTAGCCAACCAGGCGGGTACTAGTAAAAATACCCTACCACCGGCTGAGAAGCTGGATACTCAGTATTTCCCTTAGTCGACTCCTACGACACCCACGGGAAGAGAGGGGCGGTGATTTTTGTATTCTTACTCCGTCACCGCACGGATAAACTAAATAATGGCACGCGACTAATGATAATGGCCCTGGCGGCACGCCTTTCATCTTATCTGTAAGTGCAAAATATGGGAAATGTTATTTTTTGGTCAACGCATTGTTATTTTTAAGATAAGGATACAGAGCCGATAATCTAGTGAACATTTAAGGTACCATATTGTCCTTTATCTACTCGGCCAATTTTTTTCGACTACCTGGCAGTTGTAAAATGTAGAAAAAGTTATGAGCGCCATTATTTAGTTTGTTTATTTTGTAGTCTATTGTGCAAAGAATAGAGTCGATAATCTATACTAACGTTCTAAGGCGGATATACGTATTTTGCTTTTACCGAGTGCTTGTTATCTTACTTTGTGGTTTTCGACCCAATGCTACTGGAATTTTAAGAGAAGGAGCTCACTTCATATCCTTTCAACTATACTTACCCACTTCAATTTACAATGTCAAATTTAAACATTTTAGTGAAACATCGCTAGTGACTGATCCTGAATCACGGCCAGAATGCCCCATGTCCGCTTGGAGTGAATGGGACGAATGTGTTGGCAGCTGCGTGGATGGCAAACGCAGAGGGCAGCACAAGAGAGAGCGCTACCACATGGTTAACAACCATCCCGTCGAGTATGGGGACGACGAGGTAACAGACCGAAGTTATGTCGCTTGCGATGCCGACCATTACCGTGTGGCCAACCACGCGACGTCGCGTGATTGTACCTTACGATTTTGTTTACGCGTCAAAATGGTGGCCGTAGCGAAATAGATTCTGGCATTCGTTTTGGCCACTAGGGAAGGGTTTTACCTATTCGGCAGGTAGTGTGGCCTGTGGGTAGCCATCTCCATTATTTGTCATCGCATCGCGCATGCTAGTTGGCTCGCCGCAGCCGCGCAGTGCAGATGTATTCCTTTGCCGTTATATTGTTATTTCTCGATCGGATTTCGTGATTTAAGAATTCGCTTTTTTTACTATGAATAATAACGCCAAGGTCGAGAAATGTTACTTACGCATGATGTGTTTTCATCACGCGAAGTCGCGTGGAGCGGCCATGTGGACAAGATATACAAGGAGAAGTGGACACATTTCCTTGTATATCTTGCCCACATGGCCGCTCCGCGCGACTTCGCGCGACAAAACATATATATTTTTTGTATAATATATATATGTCTATATTTATAAAATACCAACACATATACAAAAAATACCCGAATAACCCAATTAAACGAATTTTATGTGTTGGCCATTTCGGTATGTTCACAAGTTTTGGCTTGGCAATCAACGTGTTAAGTAGATAGAGAACTACCTCAAGCGATCGATAAAATGCCACAAACACAATCTATTGCAAGCCGCAAGATACAGTTAGGATGGTGTGTATCTATATCTACAGCATCAAGCAACTATACTCTGTTTCGTTTGGTGTTTAAAAAAAGGTAAACAATCTTGCAGTATCTTTTTATTGAAAACTACGAGTAGAAAATAAGTTTTAGCAAATATACATAATATAACAAGGAAATACAGTGATTTAAATTGTTTTTTATTCATTACTAGCGACCCGCCCCGGCTTCGCAAGGGTACTATAGGTACCTACATAAAAACCTTCCTCTTGAATTACTATACCTAACTATTAAAAAAAAAATCTCATCAAAATCCGTTGCATAGTTTTAAAGATTTAAGCGTACGAAGGGACATAAGGACAGAAAAAGTGACTTTATTTTATACTATGTAGTGATGAAGTACCTAGTTTGGATTTTTATATGCATTTTTCAATAAAAAGATACTGCAAGATTGTTTTACCTTTTTTTAGACACCAAACGAAACAGAGTATAAATTCGATCGAGTGCACCAGCAGATGTGAGGGCGATAAGGTTAAATAAATACAGACGGAAGGCATAAAATACAGTATTTAAAATTACTTACTTCATATTTTCTGTGAGGGATACGAAATGTTCAGCAAAAATTAATCAATTTATTTTCTGTGTGATGATTAGTAATCGTTATCATTTATCAACGTGCAGTATTGGTGGCAAAGTATGGTTGTCAGAAAAACAAACACACATGTATATTTTGTGCATTATTAATATTCCACAAAATGTACTAATAATTAATAATTTATGTTACAATTATTAATTACCTACCTACCTACGCGTATTTTTAATATTTTTATAATGATGAATGACAACTATGTCATCACTACGAAGAGTACGAAGTCAGTAGTCCCAGAAATATAATTTATTTTTAAATATTCTACGTATTTTTTAAAGTGTCATCTGTTTTGATTTAAACTTTCACAATTATCACTCATATTTTAAAGACAAACGGGTCTTAATCGCGTAAACTTACGTTTAATTATATCCTGACGTTTCGGGCATGATGTTACACCCGTGGTCGCAGGCAGACACTGTGAGTCTTATTGTATAGTTCCTAATAGAACAAAATTTAATATTTAAATGCGTTCTTTTTTTTCTGTCAACCCTTTGCCAAGAAAAGTGCACGTTGATAACGATAACTACCTAGAGTACCTAGGGTAAGTTCTCCAGTGAATGAACAAATCCAGTGAACGAACAAAATACAAGTTTTTTTCGTAAAATAAGTTTTCTCTACATTTCTACTTCGCGTTATATATTTTTTTTCGGGGAGGAATATTATTTGACAAGTTCTGGTAGCACTCACATCAACTCATATGCATCAGTGTCCAAATGGCGGTGATCTAAAGAGGGCACGTTGCGCCGGTTCGTTTTTTATATGGAGGGGTGATAAGGATTGAGGTAAGCTTAAGTTGTGTTTAATGTGTTATTGTGTGCGTTTCGTGGATCTCCCAGGTACAGTGCGTGTTTTTTGAAACCGGAAGGTTATGATCATGCTATTAAAGTATGGTTTAAAGTGATTTCGTTTCAAACAGTGGTTTTTAATCCAGTGTCCTATAACTAGAACTCAAAATGACTTAAAACCTAGTGACCGAACGGGGGAGTTCGTTCACTGGAATTGCGTGATTTATTGTTTGTTCCATATCTGACGTTTTAGTAGTTGTAATAAGATTTGGTTTTCTATGAATTTAATAGAAATGTGCTGTCTAGCAAAGGGCCAGTGTTCGAACAATACTTGATACATTAAAATTTTAATGAACTACCGCAAACACAGTTAGTTCATTAATTGGATTGCGAAAACCAGTGAATGAACGAAATCATTTATTTTGTATTTTGTCTGGTTTTAAGACATGGAAAGGTAAAAAAAACATGTAAAGGAATATGACCAAGAATCTCTCGACAAAACTCTAAAAGCTGTTGCAACTAGTGAACTATCAAGTGCCAGTTTTAATATCTCAAAATCAACGCTGTTTAAATCACCGAAATTGTCCAAATTCCTGCCACTGAAGAAACAAACATAAACGGATCTTTGGTTAATCAAAAGTATTTAAGTGCTATAATTGATATTATGCTTTTGTTTACTTTTTAACGAAAGCGACATATAAGGTCACTCTTCAATGGTAACGGAAGAGTTAATTGAACCTTCCCAGAATACGCAGAAATGTGAAACTGTAATTGATGTCGTTTAATTATGTTTATAGTTATAATGTCTCATTAAAGTTAAAATTCATTTATCGAATATTACTAGCACTACCAATTAAAAAAGAGTACTTTTTGCATTTTAATACATTATTTTTAAGGTAGTTCATTCATTGGTTTAATTTGTTCATTTACTAGAATTTTGTGTTCATTCACTGGTGATTTTCCATTTTATCCCCTACAGTCAGCTATAATTTAAAACTGTGCAGCACTAATGCAAAATAAAATTGATTTCAGATAAAATATTTTAAAATAAAAATAAAACCGCCTTCAAAAATTCGCCCGAACTAAAAAGTAAAAAATAATTTTATTTCCTACTTCTTAGGATTTCCTACCCAAACCTTTAAACCTAGGTATCCTACAGGTATCCTACAGATTTCTTAGAAGTCGGTGCCAAGCCAAATACGTTCATAGGTATATACTCGTATTAGATAGAGCTTTGTAACTACTGTCAGTCCGATTATGTTATTATCAACAGAATGATCTACCTGTCATTTTGATTAAAGCATAACCGGTGTGACAGTAAGTTCTATGACTTGACTATAGACAAAAATCTATCAAATACGGTCATATACTCGCGAAGTGAACATATTTGGCTTGGCACCGACTTCTAAGAAATCTGTAGGATACCTGTAGGATACCTAGGTTTAAAGGTTTGGGTAGGAAATCCTAAGAAGTAGGAAATCAAATTATTTTTTACTTTTTAGTTCGGGCGAATTTTTGAAGGCGGTTTTATTTTTATTTTACGCTTTTTAGTAGTGTAAAATCGTTATTTAGTATGCACTGCACTGTAATAGGCCAGAAAACCTGAACTGGATAACTTAAATATTTAAAGAATTATCCCATTATCGAGGAGATCATCAGTAGGTATGAATAATTTCAAAGATTATAGGTAACAGCCTTAGCATGCCTATATTATTTAAAGAATCACTAACCGCTAACCAACATGTCGTAACTACTAAGCAAAAACTTGAATAGATCTCGAAAATGTATGACAGTTGTTACATTCAAAGAATTACTTAATCGTTAAGGAGTTATACCTTTCGTCATCAGCTCACCAATATGAGACTATGACCACCTAAAGGCAAATACTCAAATAGCTTCCAAAATATATGAACTATGTTATATTTAAAGAATTATCCCCCAACTCCTAATCTCTAAGGAGTTGTACCTTCCATCATCAGCTCACCGACATGAAAGGATGACCACCTAAAGGCAAATATTCAAATAGCTTCCAAGCCTTAGCATGCCTATATTATTTAAAGAATCACTAACCGCTAACCAACATGTCATAACTACTAAGCAAAAACTTGAATAGATCTCAAAAATGTATGACAGTTGTTACATTCAAAGAATTACTTAATCGTTAAGGAGTTATACCTTTCGTCATCAGCTCACCAACATGAGACTATGACCACCTAAAGGCAAATACTCAAATAGCTTCCAAAATATATGAACTATGTTATATTTAAAGAATTATCCCCCAACTCCTAATCTCTAAGGAGTTGTACCTTCCATCATCAGCTCACCGACCTGAAAGGATGACCACCTAAACGCAAATACGCGAATAGCTTCCAAAATACATGAAATATGTTATATTTAAAGAATTATCCCCCAACTCCTAATTGCTAAGGAGTTGTACCTTCCATCATCAGATCACCAACTTAAAATGTTCATGACTAGACGCAAATACTTGATTAGTCTTCGAAAAGAAATGAAAAATGTCATGTGTGCCTACAACATTTGAAGAGTTCCCTCGATTTCTCCAGGATCCCATCATCAGATCAGAATTCGGTGTCAATGGGACCAACTAGAAGGTATACCCTTTCAAACAAAAAAAGAATTATTCAAATCGGTCCACGCGTCTTCGATAATCGGGGAACATACATAAAAAAAAAAGATTTCGACGAATTGTTAACCTCCTCCTTTTTGAAGTCGGTTAAAAACTACAATACTGGTTTACTCTATAAGAACATTCATATTTAAAATTCATTATTGCTCCCAGCCACAAAAAAAAATTAAGTTGAAAATTTCCTTAAGTGTTCATTCACTGGAGCACTTACCCTACCTAGTTGATGATAGTAGTGTAAGCAGTGCCAACATTGCAAATATCTATACTTTGCAATGATTTATTACGCACTATATAAAATATTTCGATGAATTATGTACCTAATTGGTTATGGTTACCTAATATTAAACTATTATCCAAATGTGTGACCAGTTCGGCATTGTAATAAACATGTATTTATTTATTCAGGAATACGAGAAAGTACCAGAAACGTGTAGAGATATACAAGAATACAATTTTGACTTGTGCGAAGAAGACTGTGAGGAAACTTCAACAGGTAATTAAAAAATAAACGTAGCAGTCCGGTAAATGGGTTTCGTAGAATTGATCCTTCGTATTGTAATAATATATCAGATTACTTAACAGCAAAGTCAGACAAACTTATCGAAAATAAAACAGTGCAAAGTACTCACGAACTTATGTATTAAGTGCGGCAAAAAGAAAATCATACACATTACACATTGAATGAAATGGTTCAGGTACTTACCGTTTGAAGTTAAATTTCAAAAACGAATAGTTATTTATTATACAAGGGGGCCAAGTTGTTGTTTAACTGTCGTGCCAATATTGAGACCTGAGCTAGTGAAAGATTCCAAAATTGAGCCACGAGCGTAGCGAGTGGTTCAAAAACTGGAATCTTGAGCATTGCGAAGGTCTCAAGGCACGATGTTAAACAAACGTTGCCGCCAAGTGTAATACAACTTTTTTCCCCTACTATCGCGAGGAAATATGATTACAAATCTCATCCAAATGTAAATTAACTTAAAAAAACCATTTAAAACTCAATGTCGAAACGTATCGTAGAGTTACTCCTGGTACTTAAATATAGCCAATGGCTTACAAAGTCACCAGTGAGAATTTACCAATTTAACATGTGAGCTCCGATTGTGCATGTTTACTACGGCCATACAGATCCACTTAAACTAGGCAGTAGTGGGCCATATGAATAATTATTTTATTAAGTATTCAAATCAAATATGGTGTGAAGGCCGCAAATGCTAAGCCACGCTATCAGTATATCAACCCCAAGTTAATGATTGAGGCCAAACTGCGAGAAAACGGCGCTCAGAACACAATATAGTAATTAAATAAGCCGAGCCTCAGGGTGGAAGGCGTGGCGTCAAAGCCGAAAGCCGAGTAGAGGTGTGCGCCACGCCGGCGCGGCGGCGCCGCGCCGCGGGACCCACGCCGCCGCCGCCGCCGAGGTTTTCAAAAACCCACGCCGCGACAAAAATTTTACGGAATAAAATCATTTAAATTACGCGCCACGCTGATCATATTGACATTAAACAACAATATGCTTGCGAATATCGACAAGCGGTTCCCTCTGACCCAAAAGATTGTATGCGCAGCATTTTTGGATTGCAGATTTTCAGATATTGATACGCATCTACGAAAAAAATACACTACTTGGGCAGAATTCTTTCCAATTGTACAGATTTATTTCACAGAATTCCAAGTCTACACATTCCCAATACTACAGATTTACAAATCTACAGAATCCCAATACTTTAATATTCCAACATTACGGTTGCCCATGTCTACAGATTTTCAATATTACTGATTGATTCCTATGTCTACAGATTCCATATTCTCTAGATTTCACGTCTACTGATTCCCAACTGTAATGCTTTTTTCAACACGCTTGTAAGTCGTAACGTCTTCTTAGTCGTTCCCTCATGGCTGAGGATCGTGACCATATGCAACTGTCCTCCATGCAGTCCGGTTCTTTGCCAAGTGGACCGCTTCGTAGAGACTACACTTTGCAGCCCTCTTGACAACATCGCTCCAACGTACTGGTATCTTCCCTCTACTGCGTTTGCCTTCCACATGCCCTAAAATTAACTGCTTCTCTAGACAATGCTTTGGTGACCGCATTATATGTCCAAAGAAGCAAAGGATACGCTCTTGACAGATATCCGTAAGTCGTTTGGTGATGCCGAGTTCCTCTAGAATGGATTTATTTGTTCTCATGGCTGTCCATGGAATCCGCAACAGTCTCCTCCAGCACCACATTTCGAAGGCGTTAATTCTGCTGTGTTCGCGGCTCTTGACACACCAAGTCTCAGCGCCGTACATAAATATGGAAAACACGAGTGCACGTAGTCGTAACGTAGGTCTTATTGAACCGCTTTTAGGCTTATAATCCTAGGTATTACTAGCTGTGTGTTTTTTCATTATATTATATTCTTCGCATCGTCGATCCCACAGTGTCTGAAGACAAAAGTCTTCAATCAGTGCTTCCTACCCGTCATGACGTACGGAGCCGAAACGTGGACACTGACGGTACGGCTGGTCCACAAGTTCAAGGTCGCTCAACGAGCTATGGAAAGGGCAATGCTCAGCGTCTCTTTGCGGGATCGAATCAGAAATGAGGTTATCCGGCAGAAAACCAAAGTGATCGACTTAGCCCACCGTGTTAGCAAGCTGAAGTGGCAGTGGGCTGGCCTTATTATCCGTAGAACCGACTGGCTAAACGAGTTCTTGAGTGCAGATCGCGTCTCGGCAAGCTTAGTGTAGGACGCCCTCAGGCAAGGTGCAGCGACGATTTGCACAGGATGGCTGGCAGGAGCTGGATGCGAGCAGCCAAAGATCGAAAACGGTGGCGTGGAATTGGGGAGGCTTATGTCCAGCAGTAGACTGCGATAGGCTGCTGATGATGATGGATGTTTTTCATTATTTACGTTAGGCCACCATATGAGGTTTAATGACTCGTCTATTAACTGATTCTATTAATTTCAGTGTTTGCATTTGCAATTGATGATTTTTGTGCTTCTTGAATAAGATTAAGATATTTTTAGAGGCCGTGGCCGTGGTAGTTGGCCGTGTGGTGACGGCAGTAAGAATACATTTGTCACCACCCCAACTCCTCCTGACGGGTGTCGTAAGAGTCGACTAAGGGGTTGAAGTGTCACTGACCATTATTTGATAATAAAAATGATGATGGGCAGCAGCGTCATCATACTGGACACATTACTGCGATCGCCAACCCGTTTGCCCAGCGTGGCAATTATGGGCATTTACCTCCTAATGCGTCTATACGCATAGTTAATAGGAGAGGCCTACGTCCAGCAGTGGACTATTATAGGCTGATGATGATGATGATGATTTTTAGAGGAAAAAGGTGAAAGCTTTTTAAAAAATTAGCATTTGAAAAAATTTGCTGTCGCTTTGCACGGCTTAGAAATAGACAAGTGCAGCTTCGCCTCATAATACCTACGTAAAATTGGCGAAAACATGGTTTTGTGTTCCCTGTTTCCTCCTCCAAAAATAGACCAATTTGTAACAATTTTTTTTAAGAAAGGTATTTCTCATGTCGGTATGTTTCCTCTTTTTGGACGATTTCATATTTTAAAAAAAATTTCGTGTGTTTATACACCGATGTATGACTAGCAGTGTGGGCGATGATGGTACTATAGAGAGGTTGTAAAGCTGGGTACCTGTAGTATTTGAAATCATCATATATAATCTGCAGTACCTATTGGGAATTCGTAGTATTGGGAACCTATAGTATTGGGAATCTGTAGTGTTGGGTATTTGTAGCATTTAAAATTCGTATTATTGGGAATATGTACAATCAGGAATGCATACTATTGACAATATTTAAAGTATTATCTCTTA
This sequence comes from Thaumatotibia leucotreta, assembly GCA_025490895.1. Taxonomy (NCBI): domain Eukaryota; kingdom Metazoa; phylum Arthropoda; class Insecta; order Lepidoptera; family Tortricidae; genus Thaumatotibia; species Thaumatotibia leucotreta. The sequence goes on along the minus strand of JALPQI010005705.1, from coordinate 28,026 downwards.
TCTGTAGTATTAGGAATCTGTAGTATTGGGAATCTGTAGACGACTCGATCCAGGCCTCATCATCATCATCATCATCACATCAGCCGAAAGACGTCCACTGCTGAACATAGGCCTCCCCCAAAGATTGCCACAATGACCGGTCCTGCGCCACCCGCATCCAGTGGACTCCTGCGACCTTCACCAGGTCATCGGTCCACCTTGTGGGGGGCCTACCCACGCCTACTACCGCGTTTTTCGCGGTAGGGCCGCTGTGTGAGTTAATAAAATATTTTTCGTACACGATAATAATTATGACAATTTCCGCATAAAATGAAATCTATAACTTTGTTTCATGTTTATTTTTTTAATAATAAACTTGTCCTAAACAATATCTAAGTTTTTAATATCTTCTCATCCTATGTATGAACGTACAGGGTAATAACTTGACCTTGACGCCGGCGTGGCGCCGCCACGCCGGCAAAATTTTGCGGCGCGCCGCCGCCGGCGATTTCTATGCCGGCGCACACCTCTAAAGCCGAGCTCTGAGTGGGGCAGAAAACCAATCGGAGTTTTAATGAAATATTTGTCATATGGTCGACTCGAGGCAGAGCTTCGTGACGAGCCAAAAGCAAATCGAAATCAACGCACGAAGCCTGTATGTGCCTTGTCGCAGTGAAAATAATATAATATCGCCAAGGATCGGCCAAGCGCCCGTTATTTTGTAAACATAATCCACAGTAGAGACTTTCTTATCTTACCTATGATGTTAACATTGTTAACATATTTTATTTTATGATGTATTTTTTTTAACTAACACAAAGTATCTTGTACACATCATGATTGTGACAAATAAACGATCTAGAATTATGGGTCACTACGATACCCGTAGGCCACGAACTCTTTAAAGAGTTCGAAACGTCGGGATGTAGTGAAATTATTTCATATACTGGTGACTGATATAGCCCGTAGACCACGAACGAAATCATATGTTATAAAATCTTCTTCTTCTATAATCATCAGCATCGTATTGTCTCTTTCGCACCCTCACGCCCTTATGCAACAAAGCCGTCGGCGTTTATTGCCACAGTCGTCTGTTTGGTTTGAGGATACTATAGTGCCGTCTGCTTATCGCAGTTTGGCAATCATCATGGCTAGGATGTGCTCCCGGTTCTGGCTTTCTATACAGATACAGTACCGGAACCGGAAATTCCCGGTTCTTGCCATAGAAATTCAGAACCGGGAGCACACTCTAATCATGGCAATTTCAACCTTCGATCCAGCAGCGCGGAAAAGTGACCGAGTGCTTTCTTGGAACCATTGGCGAAGATTTTTAAGCCAGGATATTCTTCATGCTCCCGCACTCCTTTTGCCTTGAATCTGTCCCCTTGTATTATTAATTGCAACTGATTTCTCTAACATCCCATCATCACATTCCGACTTGGGACTTTATTTTAAAGTCGGTAAAAAAGGAATTATCCAAATGGTTGGCGTGATATTGAGTTATCCGTCCATTTGTCGTGCACGTGCTTAATGAAAATGTATAATTTATATGGTTGTCTGATGCCATTGTCAGAACTGAACTAAATTAAAATGGGACCAATCGGTAAGCATCAGCTTTGAAATATAAAAAAAAAAAATCATCGTAATCGGTTCATCTATACTTCGTTTTATTTAAGATTAGAATTATCTGTCAAACGGGTGAACAAAGAAGCAGTGGTCGTAAACCTTCCTTCTTCGATTTCGGCCGATACCACAGAATTTCTCGGAACTTATGTACATACCTACATATCATTTGATAGTTACCGATAGCTGAACGCATAGTTTTCACATTTATTATTAATTCGTTGGCAAAACTGTATTTAAAAAAGTTATAAGTGTTTTATAAACAAGATGGCGACAATTTAGAAAAAAGTTAGATATTGAAAGTTTTCGTTTAGTGTTTGGCGGTTTTTAACTAAGTTTTTTTTTAATTTGTAACTCATATCGTACCGATTTTACATTTACTGAACTTAATGGAGTTTACAGTCTAAAATTTAACAATATTTGCATATTTAATCTGGCTTACATTATGCACTTCCACTACTTTTAAAATCATGCATTTAAGGATTAAAACTATCGGTATAAAAGCGGACACGGTGTCATAAAGACTGAGCAGATAACAATACTAAGACGACCCTACCCATCGGCAACGTCGTTTAGTATTTGTCGCCATTATAGGCGGCTTTAATCTGGGACGCTCTAATGTAGTTTGAATTTGGTAACAAATTAAAAAATAAAACTCAGATGACATACATAGCTTTATTCACTGTCAGTGGAAGAGTCCGAGGACTCGGAACCACCAACGTTTATAATAAAATTTTCCACAGTGTTATCTATTACATTAAGTATCTAATTTCATTTAAAATTTATTTTCTTTTAAAATGTTGTATACCGTAGCCAATAACATGCCAGCAGTCTCAGCAGTCTTTTTCACACGATCCAATTTAGTGGGATATTCCGTTCTATGGCACATTTCTTAATTTGTAAATATTCACCACCATCCGCTTTTCACTGGTAGTCACAGGATTTTGCTTTTGCCACTTCTTCTTTAGAAATGAAAAAAACGTTAGCCGGAACCGGCTACGACTTCATCCATTTTAAATGTGCGCAAACAAAATATCTAAATAGATCAACAATTAATAACGAAATTTGAACAAAAACGATAACAAAAATCTTTAAGTAAGCTAACAGCAATATAAAACACAACCGACAACAATATGAAATCGAATGACAGATAGTGACAGTGGCATTTTAAAATTGTGTGAGAACTCTGCCTCTTTAGGTTTTTTAATGTACAACCTTTCCATGAAAAATTGCAAACGCAATTTATTAAAATTATTAATGTCTTTTCATCTTAGAATATAACTTAACTAACATTATGTTTCTTATCTGTTCACAACACTGAGTAATGTATGTATTAATATAGCATGATAATAAATATGTGATATTTAATAACTCGTATTTACTGTTCGATCCGCAGAATTTGCCTGTAAAAAAACCTTATATCTCGTTCTGCAAAGGTCTTTCTAATGCTAAAAAAAACGAAGTATAGTCGGAAGTAAAAAACATAAGTAGTCGTATTATTAAGCAAGTTGAAAAGAAATTTAGATTCAGATAAATCAGCAAAAATACCTTTACATGAAAGTTTTTTTGTTAGCCCTTTTTTGAAGCCCTGTTGTCAGAAACAGTCTGTAATTTGATATCTGCGTACTTGCTTAATACCTTTTTTAATGTTTTTGCAGAACCCGAACCGCAGCAAAGAGTGGCTCCAGGAAAAAGTTGGTGGTTCGTCTGATTGACCTTAATTTTAGCCAAATTAAAAACATTTTGTCCACGAATAAGTACCTAGTTACAGTTTAGGGAGTCGCACTTGCACCAACCACCTACCAATATTTCATAAACTGATTACCTATCACGCTCTTAATCCTACATCAATGACACGCTCAAAAAACTTATCCATTGTTATTACGAGCAATACAAACCTATAGGTAACTTGATGGCTGACAGACTGGTGCATGCGACTCTTATGTTATGATTAAACAAAATGATTGTCTCAATAATAAAAATTACCAGTTTTGTATTTATTTTGCATTATTATTTCGTAATTCAACTCTTTTGTCCCACCGTTTGTATGATCATGATCAAATTATGAATTAGATTTTTTGATTCTTTGAAAATTGCAGACAACGTAAAAAAACCCGTTAAATGAAATGTTCGAATTGTTCGAAATAAAGTATTAGGCCGGCCTTATACATCCGGAATCAGAATATGAATTAATACTCTTAGGCCGGCCGACATCCGGAATCAGAGTAAGTATTATAATTTTGCCAGTAGTTGGTTGCCAAGTGTAAATTTGTTAAACAATTTTTCGTCAAACGGCAGGATACCACACATACAGAACGACGTTTTGTCTAATCATCATCATCATCATATCAGCCGAAAGACGTCCACTGCTGAATATAGGCCTCCCCCAAAGATTGCCACAATGACCGGTCCTGCGCCACCCGCATCCAGCGGACTCCTGCGACCTTCACCAGGTCATCGGTCCACCTTGTGGGGAGCCTACCCACGCTACGCCTTCCGGTACGTGGCCGCCACTCAAGAACCTTCCTGCCCCAACGGCCATCGGTTCTACGCGCAATGTGCCCCGTGTTAGAACAAACGCAGTGACAAACCTCTGTAGTAGTTTGTTGTTTAAAAATGAAATAAACAGATGTCACTCGCTAAAAAATCGTTTCAGGTTATGGGCCTGTCAAGCTTAAAAATATAGTAAATAAATAGAAAATATTTGTTTTTTTCTTTTCTTAAGAAGCATAAAATAAAACGTTTACGTGACCAAATTGTAAACATAAAATGTGTAGTGAAAATTCGAGCATAAACAGTCTACATATAGAGATCCTAGATGACAATGACACTTTTCAATTTTGGAAATTTCAAATTGATATCTTGTTCGGCGCAAAAGGATTAAGCAAAATTATTAGTGGAACTTTTGATAAGAAAACTGAAAATGAGGACAAATTTAACGAAAAAGACGCGCAAGCAAAACATTATATTATAAACACAATAAATCGAAAATACATTACATCATCTTTGATTGTAAAACTGCCAAAGAAATGTACGACAGAATCTGCAATATCTTCGAAGGTTCTGAAGAAAGAAAGAAGATGACCCTTCTCCAGGATTACTATAACCTCAAAATTACCAAAGATTTATCCATGGAAGAAAATTTGGCGAAAATTGAAAATTTGACGTTTCGGCTAAAACAATTGAAAGTTAACTTAGATGATGCCATGGTGGAGTCAAAAATCTTAACCAGCCTTGATGAAACATATCATCCATTCATAACAGCGTGGGAATCAACACCATCATCTGATAGAAGCATGAAAAACCTGAAAATTCGACTCATTAAGGAAGAAGAAAGAAGAAGTCAGGGTGCTAGTTCCTCTAACCAGGTAGCGGTAGCCCTAAAGGCACAACATTCTTCCAAATTGAAAACAGGTATTGAATGCTTTATTTGTAAAAAACCAGGGCATTTTGCCAAAGATTGTAAGAATCATTGTAGGATCTGCAAAAAGACTAATCATAAAGAAAAGAATTGTTTCTTTAAAATGAAAGATGAAGTGGCGCTCGTTGCCAATAAAAATGAGACTAGTAATGGTAATTCTGAAAGCTTTGTAGTAGACTCGGGCTGCACAACCCATCTAGTAAAAGATGATAATCTATTGTCAAATGTTAGGGCAAATAACACTAAGATTGGTACAGCTCAGATTGACTGTAACCTTAAAGCCGTCTGTGAAGGCGATTTAAAAACTAAAAACGGTAGCATTAAAAATGTCTTATGTGTTCCCAATCTCTCTCGTAATTTACTCTCTGTTCCAGCAATCACCAAGGAGGATGGTGAGGTCCGGTTCAAGCGTGATTATGTTGAGATCAAAAACAGCAAGGGACAAGTCATTAGAGGAACTCAAGAGTCGTCTGGATTATATATATTACAGCTACCTAAAAACCAAGAAAATGAACATGACGCTTTATTGAGTAAAAACTTAGAAAACAACTCGGTCATAGAATGGCATAAGAAAATAGGGCATCCTGGTCTAGGTGCAATTAAAAACCTTCAAAAAGCAGCTGATGGCATTAAAATGAGGAATATAACGACGGATGAACAAAGAATATTAGCAAGTTGCGAGATTTGCATTAAAGCAAAGCAAACAAGATTTCCGTTTAATACAGAAAGAAGAAGAGCTCAAAAACCTCTACAAATACTACATACTGATGTATGTGGGCCCTTCGAAGTAAGTACGTGGGACAGAAAAAGATATTTTTTGACAGTGATTGATGACTTTACTAATTACGCTAAAGTTTATCCTATACAAAACAAGAATGAAGTACCTCATCACATAAAATACTATATAGAAGAAGCTGAACGAGAAAAGAACGAAAAAGTGTCTAAAATAAGATGTGATAATGGAGGAGAATACACTTCTAAAGAATTTCAGAACTGGTGCAGAGACAAAGGAATAAAATTAGATTACACAGTACCTTACTCTCCCCAGTTAAATGGAAAAGCAGAAAGATTCAATCGTAGCATTACAGAGAAGATAAGATGTCTCCTGTATAACGCAAACGTGCCTAAAGAAATGTGGGGAGAAGCTCTATATTGTGGAGTATATCTGTTAAACCGACTACCAAGCGAATCCATCAACAACCTAACCCCTTTTGAATTGTGGAACAAACAAAAGCCCAACTTATCAAACATCAGGGAATTTGGTACTGAAGCATACGCTAAAGTTTTGACACCTATAAAGAAACTAGATTCTCGGACACAGAAATATATGATGGTTGGATATACAAACAATGGATATCGACTTTGGGACGGAACAAGAAGAAAGGTGATTGTGGCACGTGACGTAATATTCAGCGGTAATGTTGTAACACAAAACAAGCCTGAACAGATTCTCGACATGTTCTTTGAAGAAGAAAACCATGATTCAGAAAGCTCGGAGACAATTGCTAAAGATAACATAAGAGTTAACCAAATTTTAGAAAATGTAGACCAAGAACAAGAAAATGTTGAACACCAAAGTCATGAAGATAGTGCTGGTGAAGATGCAGTAACTTCAGAACAAGAAAGTGTCTATGAAAGCCCTTTTGGTGAGTCAAGTGACTCCGATAATAGCCAGAATCTGGACAATCTACCAGCAGGAACAACAAGAAGTGGAAGAAACGTAAATAGACCGGTAAAATATAACGATTATGTTCTACTTACATTTAATGAAGTCATGAATGCGCCAGATAAAGACAAGTGGCAAAAAGCAATCGAAGAAGAACTAAAGTCTTTAAAAGAAAACGGAGTATGGAAATTAGTAGATAAAGAAAGAGCATCCAATAAATCCATACTATCCAACAGATGGGTCTTTAGAATTAAAGATAATGGAACATATAAAGCTCGATTGGTGGTTCGTGGAAACGAACAGAAAACAACAGATTTTGATGAAATATTTAGTCCTGTTGCCTCCCAATCTGCGATAAAATCCTTGTTTGCGATAGCGGCAGCTAAAAACTATAGTTTCATGACATTTGATGTTAAGACAGCGTTTCTTAATGGCGAACTAAGACAAGATGAAGAGATTTTTATGAAAATACCTCTTGGTGTAACCCCAGAAAAAGAAAAAGTGTGTCAGCTTATAAAATCATTATAGTATGGTCTAAGACAATCTCCAAAAAGATGGAACCAGAAGTTTCTTAACTGTATGTCAAAAATAGGGTTTACACAAAAGTCAGCCTCTGTAGCCTAGTTGGTAGTGACCCTGCCTACGAAGCTGGAGGTTCCGGGTTCGAATCCCGGCGAGGGCATTCTTTGTGTATTTATTTATCACAAATGTTTGTTCCTTGGTCATGGTTGTGTATGTATCTAAGTATCTATACGTATCTATCTATTATATATATCGTCGCCTGGTACCCACAACACAAGCCTTAATTGAGCTTACCGTGGGACTAGGTTGATTTGTGTAAGATGTCCCAAGATATTTATTTATTTATTTATTTATTTACACAAACCAAGAATGAGCCATGTATTTTAAAGAACAAAGACCCTTCAATGATTATTGGAATATATGTCGATGACGGAATAATAATAGGCCCTAATAAATATGAAATTCAAGAAACCCTCAAGAAAATAAATTCGATATTCGAAATAAAAATATACGAAAATCCGACATGCTACCTAGGAATGGAAATTACTCAAAATGATGTAGGTATATGTCTGACTCAAAAATCTTATGCAAGACAGATATTACAAAAATACAACATGCTTGATTGCAAACCCGTGGCAACACCATGCAAGCAAGATAATTCAATGGATATTGAAGAAAAGGAGTAACCGAAGTTTCCCTATCGAGAAGCAGTTGGAAGCCTATTATATTTATCCACTAAAACACGTCCCGACCTTGCTTATGCGGTTGGAATGGCCAGCAGAAATATGGAAAACCCCTCTAATAAGATGTAGTTGCCATAAAATAGTATTTTATGCAATAGTGGTATTATAAGGGGTCAAAAAATGCGAGTGGCGTGATTTGCGATACGAGCCCGAAGGGCGAGTATCGCAATTAAAGACGTCGCGAGCATTTTTTGAACTAATAATACAACGTTGCATACTATACTTTTTCTACGACTAAGTGGCATAGCATACACAGAACTAATAAAATATCATACATTACTGAGCGCAACACATCTTTTTCAGTTGTCACCAATAAACACCTAGTATGTATCTTTATATAAACAAACTAAAACAATATTGTTAGCTCATACATACCTTCCTACAGTCCCAAAAGTAGCAGGTAGAACATTAAAAATTAATAATAATAACGAAACAAATCACATTTTTTAGGCACTGCACATAAAGCACAAACTATGCGAATCGACTCAAATCAAACCTATACAGAACTGGGGGCCGTCCACAAACTTCGAAATTCGCAAAAGTCGAGCATCCGTTTCTGTCACTCTAATAATAATCTTGTTGAAGTGACAGAGACAAATGATCGAAACTCAATTTCGAAGTTCGCGGTAGGACTTTCAACTGCTAGCGGAAAGCGGGAAGGTTTTTTTTTAATGTAGCTGTCATTGTCTTTGGATAAGTTTGCTTTTAAGACCGTGCTTAGTTGCCAGAGGTAAAAATAATTTTGCATAATATGAAATTTGTAATTGGTACAAAAATATATTATAATTATAACATTAATAATTTAAAAAACACAACCTTTCTTTTAAAATTGTATTTTAACCTTATATTATTTTAATTTATAATTATTGTAATAAATAATCTGGTACTAATGTTGGTAGCAGTGTAAAAATTTGAAGATCGGAACAAATTCAATATGGCGTCTATCATAGGTGTGATGTGGCAGTCTGTGGTAGCACGCAGTACGTTTTTGAGTCTGTTCGGAAAGTGACGACGTCTGGCAGCGAGAGACACCCATACATAGACATATAAATTGATAGACCGAGTCTATATTATCTGTGGGTGACGCCGGCAATGCCTGTCAACGATGTTTGTTTGGGTATACTAGTGCACCTAAACCGCAAATAGTAAAAGTGATTAAAATAAAGCTTTTCATGTATATTTCTGTTCGATAAGTGCACGGAATGTGATAAAAGTGATGACTCGTGTGGTTCCAGGGTGTAAAAACCGCCAGGGTTACCTGAATGAACAAAATAAAGACATTACGTTTCACCGGTAATTTAGTTTTGACTTGAATTTTAAGATTTCGAACCTTATTAAGGTAAAAGTAACTGAAAATCTTATTCAATATTTGTTGCCGGATACATGTGTGTAGTTTTGTGAATTAACCATTCAGTGGGATTCAAATATTTGTATCTCATAGTGTTGCACTTAAGAGACCGATCGTGATATCGATAAATGTATTGATAGCCAACTCAGAAAATGAATCGATGTTTTTAATTTCGAACAGGTTTCCACAGGACATTGAACAAAGGCTATTATGGGTCAAAGATATCAAAAAGGCAGATGACTGGTGCCCTAAAAGTATTCAAAAATATGCTCCGCACATTTTAAGCTGTTGTTTCAGGCAAGGGTACGCGCATAAATGATTACATTCTGACGTAGTACCCACCATATTTGGTAATCATCCAATGTCATGTCAACCAGAAAGTAAATTAAGTTTAGTTTAATAATGACACTCATGTGATACTTGTGTCGACTGATTAATTATAAAGAAGCCATCATACGAAAATTGTTAGGTATGCTTTAAGGGATGATAAGTTCCATAAAACATGTTATAATGAGGATTTTCTGAAATGCCGTTCACCAGGGCGGCAGCACTGAGGCGTCAGGTCCAGAAACTTGTCTAAATTCTTAGAGCACCTATAGTTTCGTGTTTAAATGATTTGTACGTGTTAATAAAATTATGTAAAAAAAATAAAATGACCTTCTAGTTAGTTTTTCTTTGAGGCTAGATAATTGTGTTTCTTAGCGGGACCTTACCGCTACGTTTTAGACAGAACACTTCTTATGACATTTTAATAAAGAAATATTTCAATAATTTTGTGTTTTTATTTTTATCCTAAAAAATAGATTTAGAAATCATGACATATCAAGGATCGCAGAAGATCGTGATTCTGAGTAAGAAATAAGGTTTATTCCTACTGTATTCGCTACCTAATTTGGTAAAAATATTATTATTGCCGATAAAAGCATACGATGAAGACTGGGCAACACTAATAGTAATGACATTTTATCTAGTCAGGTTGGTAACATTGTTCAAGAAAATGGAGTCGTTGATATAATTCAAGACCAAGGAGAGCTACCTTATTTGTCTCTTTTTCCTTATGGAATACATCTTGAAATGGTAAAGGATGACAATAGTTTGTTCAGGTATGTCTTAATACACGGAATCTTCCCTATATTTAATCTGTGCACCCATATATCTCGCGTGCCTTCTCTTACCGAACAACGCTGCGACATTACGATACCGGCTGAGAGTGCGTTTTTGAGAAATAGACTATAGACTTTTGACAGATGTAATTATGTATATCTTTACAATAGTGTGCTTAGCTATGTAACTAGCAAAAAAAAGGTCAGGAGTAGAAAAAGAATATTAAGGTACCTGGCGGGCACCTTAGGAGAGGGTGTATGCTATAAGTATGGCAAGGAGTTAGAATTCACAGTCTTTTGCGATTCTGATTATGCTGGAGATATTAAAACTAGACGTAGCACTACAGGCTACATTATCATGTTGAGTGGAGGACCAGTCGCGTGGTGTTCACGAAGACAACCTATAGTGGCTGCTTCGTCTACAGAAGCCGAATTTATTGCTGCGGCGGAATGCTGTAAGGAGTCAATGTTCCTAAAATCCTTGCTGCATGATCTCAACATAATTATGCCTGTAATATTTAAAGTTGATAACCAGAGCGCTATTCAGCTCATTAAAACTGGAATATTTAACAAACGGTCGAAGCACATCGACGTACGTTATCATTATATACATGAGGTGTACACTAATAATGGTTTTAAAATAGAATATTGTTCAACTGAAAATCAAACAGCAGATATTTTAACCAAGGCCTTAGATAAAGTAAAGTTTTTAAAGCATAAAGGTAATTTAATAATTTCATAAAATTAAAAGCTTTAATTGCCCTGGTTAAAGGAACTAGCATACTGCGTTAAGTCTCTGTTATACAAATTAATTATATAATATAATATTTGATTTCATCGTTTGTATAAAATATTATGAATACGATAGTTTCGTGGTAGTTATTGTCAAAGAATAAGCAACCACAGAATGGTAACTTGATGCTGTCAATGTCATATTAACATCAAAGATTATTTCCATGAATGTAGGATTAATATGGATTTGACAACGTTATAATAATAGCAAGAACGAAAGGGATGGTCTTATGAAACTTTTTACTAGTGGAAGTGAAAAGGAACGATAATCGTCCGTCCTTATCACTGTGCCACTTTTTTTTGTGTGTGTGTGCATTAGATGCTAAATGTAAGTGCCAGACAAATGCGTTGAATACGTCACTAAAGTGCCTGTGTGGCACTTTCTTCTTAGTAGTAAGTGACTATGTCTATCCCTCTTAGTGGCACACTATGTGCGGCCCCTCGATTATTTCTCATAGACTGGACAGTTTAAGGTTACATATATTTTGTAGTTGTTCTCATATTTAATTTTATCTTTTATTTCGGCTATAAATATAAAACTAGTTTTTTGCTCTGTGCGCGAGGCCCAAGGGCCTCGCGGGCCTCTCTTTTTGTCGACTGGACGAGTGGAGGACTCGAGATTTATTTTTTATTTTCTTTAATTTTTTTATTATTGTTTTTGTATTATTTTCTACTTTTATCGCAGTTTTTGGGCTTTTGAGCTGGACTCCTGCAGCTCGGCCTTCGGCCTCGCGAGCTGTCACGCCTCTGAGGGACGCTTCGGGCCTTCGGCCCTACGCGGAGCTCGGCCTTCGGCCTTCGCAGATTGTCGAAACGAATCGTCGGGCCTGCGGCCCTCCGATTCGTTTTCATGTTACACTTTTTCATTGAGTAGCATGGGGGTTCTGGACTCAAGCAGCTCGGCCTTCGGCCTCGCGAGCTGGCGCGCCTGTGTTGGACGCTTCGGGCCTTCGGCCCTACGCGGAGCTCGGCCTTCGGCCTTCGCAGATTGTCGAAACGAATCGTCGGGCCTGCGGCCCTCCGATTCGTTTTCATGTTACACTTTTTCATTGAGTAGCATGGATGCGTTGGACTCCTGCAGCTCGACCTTCGGCCTCGCGAGCTGGCGCGCCTGTGTTGGACGCTTCGGGCCTTCGGCCCTACGCGGAGCTCGGCCTTCGGCCTTCGCAGGTTGTCGAAACGAATCGTCGGGCCTACGGCCCTCCGATTCGTTTTCATGTTACACTTTTTCATTGAGTAGCATGGGGTTTCTGGACTCAAGCAGCTCGGCCTTCGGCCTCGCGAGCTGGCGCGCCTGTGTTGGACGCTTCGGGCCTTCGGCCCTACGTGGAGCTCGGCCTTCGGCCTTCGCGGCTACGAAGCTTCGCCTTCGGGCCTTCGGCCCTCCGGCTCAGCTTATATAGTTACACAGATTTTATTATACGTAGAAAAGCTTTGTTTTCTCGCAGCTCGGCCTCCGGCCTCGCAGGCTATCGCGCCTCTACGGGACGCTCCGGGCCTTCGGCCCTACGCGGAGCTCGGCCTGCGGCCTTCGCTGGGGTTCGAAGCGAACCGTCGGGCCTGCGGCCCTCCGGTTCGCTTATTAAGACAGTTAGGAAGGGCAGTTTCACCGCGTGGGCTCGCCCGTCGGGCCTTCGGCCCTCGGGCTCGCGCGGAGAGCACCTCGATCGTGACGCTCCGGGCCTTCGGCCCTACGCGGAGCTCGGCCTTCGGCCTTCGCGGGCTTGACGCCTCGCCATCGGGCCTTCGGCCCTCAGGCTCGGCTTATTAAGATACTGGGGTTGTTGAACGCTTGGTAGCTCGATTTGCTCGGAGCTCGGCCTTCGGCCTCGCTTTAAATTACTTGGGGGTGACGCGCTTGGGCCCTCGGGGTGAAGCTCCGGGCCTTCGGCCCTCCGCGAGGTCGGCCTTCGGCCTCCCACCCTGAAGCTCGCCCTTCGGGCTCGCTTAACATAGATTTATATTGGTTCTGGTAATGTTCCGGCCCTCCTGCAGCGAGGCCTTCGGCCTCGCCCAAAATTACTGGGGTTCGGGATCCCCTTGGGCCCCGGGAGTGAAGCTCCGGGCCTTCGGCCCTCCGCGGGGTCGGCCTTCGGCCTCCCGGCCTGAAGCTCGCCCTTCGGGCTCGCTTAACTTACTTGGGATTTTGACTTTTTGTTCGGGGTCGCCGCCATCTTGGATTTTTTTAAAAAATTTTTTTCAGATTATCACTCCTGGGCCCAAATAATGCCCGCATGCCAAATTTCAGCGCGATCGGACCATTATTTCGAAAAATCCATACAAAATTTTTTTTGTGCAAAAAATCTGAAAAAATTTTTTTCGGAATCTGGAGAGCCCGAAAGTCACGCACAGCGATTTCCAGCTCGACCGGACAAAAAAAAATTTTTCGAAAAAAAAAAAAAAATTTTTTTGCAAAAATTTTTTGCCCATCGAATGGCTCTCGAGGTCCTCTATGACATTTGGTCGAGAACCCCCCACCTATCTCCCCCCGTTTAAGAGTTCCCATACAAACTTTGACGGGCCCTACGGCGGCCATCTTGGATCCGAGAATCACAAAAACACTTTTTCTTTAATCTAGGTCCCTCAGAGATTCTACCACAAAAAAATCCGGCTCGAAGGACCATTTTGAAAATTTGGTGCAAAATTTTTTTTTTTTTTTCGCAAAAATTTTTGCGGCTTTAAAAACTGTCAGCAGTTCCCTATGACATTTGGTCGAGCACCCCCCACCTAGGTCTCACCGTTTAGCCAGGCCGTCAAACATTTTTTGACCAAGAAGCAAATCCTCAAATGTCAGATTTTTCCCGGGGCCTCGGGACCGCCCTCTATACGGTGGTGTGCAACACTAAACCCCACCGATACTCCTTCCGGGAGATCAATTCGATATGTCAGAAATCAGTCGGGATGCAGCTATAATAATATTAATTAGGAGTGGGTGTTAGAACAAACCTCTGTAGTAGTTTGTTGTTTAAAAATGAAATAAACAGATGTCACTCGCTAAAAAATCGTTTCACCCCGCCCACTGCCACTTCAGTTTAGCGATTCGGAGAGCTATTTCGGTTACTTTGTTTCTGCTGCGGATGGTCTCATTTTTAATCCGATCACGCAGAGAGACTCCTAGCATAGCCCTCTCCATTGCTTTTTGGGTGACTTTGAGCCTTCTTATGAGGCCCATTGTAAGCGGCCACGTTTTGAGTACCGTATGTCATCACTGGCAACACACACTGATTAAAGACTTTCGTCTTCAAACACTGCGGAATATTGGACGAAAATGTGTCGTAGCTTCCCGAACGCTGCCCAACCGAGTCGGATTCGACTATTGACCTCTTTCTCGAAGTTGGACCTACCTAACTGGATAGTTTGTCCTAGGTATATATATATTCGTCTACAACTTCGAGTGTAAAGTCTCCGATTATTACGGGAGTTGGTGCTACATGGGAATTTGACATGATTTTCGTCTTATCCATGTTCATCCTAAGACCAACTCGCTCGGAGGCTTTACTGAGGTCAACGAGCATAGTACTTAAGTCCTCCAAGGTCTCAGCCAAGACTACTATATCGTCAGCGAATCGAAGGTGAGTGGAGGTACTCGCCGTTTATGTTGATACCCAGCCATACGTTTTGTCTATGTATTCATAATCTGGGTCGCATTTTATAAAGTTACAATTTACAATTTCGCTGTTTGCCTCTCTAACGCACGCACGTATTGGCTAGAAAGAGAGGCAAACAGCGAAATTGTAAATTGTAACTTTATAAAACGCGACCCTGAAATCAGAATGTGTGTCCTCGATAATGCATGGAAAGACGTGCGTTCTGAAATTTTTAATATTCTGAATTCATAACGCATGTCAGATCAACTTTGTCAGATCAATCTGAAAAATTCATAATCTGAAAAAATCTGAATGTGTGTTGGTCAACAGCTAAATGAGGGTTTTCTCGAAAACTTAAGCCACTAGTTGGCGCCACTCAGCCGTAAGGTCCCGCTAAGAAACACAATTATCTAACTCGAAAGAAAAATAACAAGGAGGTATTTTGTAATTTTATTAACTCATACAAAACATTTAAACACGAAACTATAGATGAGCAATTCTCTTTATTTTTGCCACTAAAATGAAATATGAAAATTTGGGTAAATTTTATACTATTTCTGCTCAGAATCACGAGCTGATTCCATTTACGTCGAAAAAAAAAATGTCCCAAAAATTTCATACATATTTCGAATATCCTCTTGTGTTACCGCTATAGAAGGTGTATGGAAAATAGTAACACAATAGGAAAAAAAATCATGGGACACTTTTTTTTTCGACGGAAATGGAATCGGCTTGTGATTCTGAGTAGAAATAGTATAAAATTTGCCTAAAATTTCATATTTCATTTTAGTGGCAAAAATAAAGAGAATTGCTCAGATAGGCGCTCTGAGAATTTACAGTAGAGGCATCGTAAGAAGTCGTTTTTGACGTTTGTTTGCACATGAAGTTCTGTAAAAATTTGACAGTTGGTATAATGGAGCAAATGTCAAACTTCATTGTTGCCTGAACGGAATAGTGATGTTACTGCTGTTGCTGCAATTTACCGATACGTCAATCGAAATAAATAAGTAAACCTTTTTTTATGGAGGTACGAATAATTGCTATAATAGTAGGTACGCACATATTTTCTAAAAGTTTGTCATGGTTTCGACAGGTCCTCGCGAGCCCGTGTGCCCGGTGGATACGCGGCTTTACAGACTGTGTGGAACTTGACAACCAGATAAATGTCATAATTGTTATTCAATTCAATGTATTTATTCACATAAGCTAGTATTAACACCAAATCACTTACTAGTTACATCATAAAAATAAATAAAAAATTAAAATTATGTTAAAATAATAGTAAGCACATAATAATTACAAATTCAATTATAAAATCACGTATAATTTTATTTTTCGTAGAATAATAATTTATATACCACTACGTTATTTACCACCTAGATGTGCTCTGATTTTAATAAATGGTTTTAGTGAGTTTATATACTGTATTTACGGTATTTCTCTATTTGGCATATCTACATTGCACTCTGAGCTTACGACGGTAAAATCGAGCGTTTCACAACACTATTGTGAGCTGTCAAAAACGACTTCTTACGATGCCGCTACTATAGACAAGTTTCTGGAAATGACGCCTCAGTGCTGCCGCCCTAGTGAACGTCATTTCAGAAAACCCTCATTGTATGCAAATCCGTGCGTTATGAATTCATAATATGAATTAAGAGTATTAATTCATATTCTGATTCCGAATGTGTAAGGCCGGCCGTAAAATGATCTTCAAAACTAATTTTTGAACAAACAAATAATTTTCGATTTACATTGCCGTTAATAGTGGTTAGTGGCCATATTTGAATTTGCATTACGTTGCTATGTCAAAAAATTTAAGACAGTCTATATTTATTACCTCCTGCAACACATATTAAACATAAAAAAATAAAAAGTTTACGTCATCTCAATCTCATTTTCTCGAGTATGTGTTCTTATTTTTCTCATTGGAGTTAACATTTCGTTTCGTTTTAATTAAAATATTCTTGGGTATCTCTTCGTGAGACAAGAAAAAATCTTTATAACTACAATTTTTAGTATTATGTTAGTAAAAAAGCCGCAACCTGCATCATACTCGAAGTGGATTGGTAAAACGCTGAAAACTGTTTTTATCCTGGAAGCACTTGGAATTGCCGTGTCTTATGGAGTATATTTTAAACTAAATACGGAAAGAGGCAAGTTCTCATTTCTTTGTTTGTATTTTCTTTACTTGTAAAACATCTTATGAATCGAAATTATTCTAGTCATGTTAGAGAAAATGCGAATATGGATTGGGTTACCAATCGACGACGCAGAATTTTGCCTTTAATTACATTCGTTTCTTATGATTTAATTCTTAAGTATGACATACAAGATCGTTTGTTCACTTGTACCATTTGTTCTTCAGATTTTCGTCTGTATTGTCACAAAAATTGCAACTGGGTTCTAGAAGGTTACTACCAACTTGGTGAACGTATTGCCGACCACAAGACCCGTGAGCTTGACTACAAAGTCTGGAGTAACGAAGGCAAGATCTAGCGGTGAGATGGACATTGCTATTAGGGCCTCCTTCTGGGTGGTTACATTCGGAGGGCTTGGCTATGCCATGTTCAAACTGGCCAAACCTAATGAAGAACTGCTGAAGAAGGTCATTAATACTGTTATTATGGGCTGGTTGTGATGTTTGTGTGCAAGTAGCTTTCACAAAATGTAGTCAGATAATGGTACTTCTCTATTGATATTACAATTTAAAATAATATTATAGCTATGATAATCTAAACTTGAAAAAAATGAACCTGTTTGTATTAACACTAGGATTATAGTATCTAACTTACTGCAAATAAAACAATCCAGAAACACCTGGAAATAAACTGTGGACATGGCATGTGAGTAAGGGGTCACTATAATTCAAATTACTAGTTTGGAATACATTGACATTCAGATTAGCCAGGGTAAGGATTATCAAGTCTCTACCTAATCATCCTTTTCATTATTACTGTGACCCATTTTACAAAGCTATAAGTTACAGTCTCTGTTAACATCCTTATTAATATTGTACTAGTAGCCTTGAATATATCGCCAACTTAAAAGCAAAACCAACTATTTCCTTAAAGGTGTTTTATAAACTGTTTTTTGCCAAAGAAAACTATTTGCCAAACAATGTTTTAACGAAATAATAGATTCTGCCTTTGAACCAGTGATATTTTAAAGAAAGTAATGTTTTCCTACTACAGTAATATTTTTAGATGATATTTGGTTAATCTGACCCTGGTAATGATGATGGTGACTTCAATAAAAATTACAGAGAACAATTTGAGAGTAATTATTAAAGAATTTGGGGAATTTAGAAGGAAACCTTTTCATGGTGAGGGCTCACTCATTGTGGGCCCAACTAATAATATTTTCATAGAAAAGCAAGTTTATTGTCTTGTTTATGAATATCACTAACATGTCATGCTTATCAAAATTACAAATAAATGCATGCTTAACCTTTCTTATGCAGCTGTCAAATTTTTTGAATTAATGACCTTGAAATTTATAATGGCTTGATGGATTCCATATGTCCATAAAACCATATGAAGGCTTAACATATAAATGTATGAAACATTTCATCTTTTATTTATTTAATGTTTGGAGTCAAGTTGTCATCATTACATACCTGTTAAATTGGGAGTCATGTCTAAGGAAAGATTCAGGAAATGGCTTGCAAATTAATGCACAGAACACAGAGTTATTCATAATGATTACCATAACATCAGAAAACATATTCAAATTAATAATTCCATACATATTTTTTGTGTTAAGTAGTTCATCCAATATGTTGCTAAGTAGAGTTCCTTTTCAGGTATGTTCTTGTACGGTCAATTTGATTAAGATTTAGATGGGAATGGGTTGTATGTTTTGTATTCAAAGAAGTCCATAATAAATAGGAGTGTACCATGTACATCCATAATTATATATCGCCGGTTTGACGGCAGAACCAACTATTTTGATAAACCTACTTTTCACAAATAATTTTCCGTACTTTTGGCATAAAATACCTTTGGTCAAACCCAACTTAAAGAAGATAGTTGGTTCTGCCTCTAACCCAACAATATGATTAGTCAATAAATATTTGTAAATATCATGCTTGATAACTGCAATTACCGAAAAACATTACCTAAAACTTGAAATACTCTTTTAATGAAGGTTTTCGATATTTGTTCTGCCACAGCTGTCAGATTCTTAGGTACTGAATATAAAATATCGAAATTCTATTGTGTTTGGAAATTTATTGAGTTTGTTATCGATTACGACTAGAAAACGGACGCTGAACTGAGCATTGAGCTCTAAAACAGGGTCGCAAAGTCACTGGTCCTAAGGAAATTACTAGAACTTTATTCATTTAATGGGATTTAGAACTTATTATTAAATTAAAAAAATAATAACAATATTCCTAAAGTAATGGTTTTAATATTAAATAAACCAAGAACTATGTAGAAATGAAATAAAACTATCTAAAATTGATAAAATCGTGTATACACAGGGTTTGTGGACCGCACCGCAAACTTTGTATACAAGGTGGAAATTCTTTTTGGGTCAGTGAGGGTAGCTACCAGATCCAGAGCTACGGAACATGGTATAATTAGACCTTCCCTTGATTTTAAATTAATGAATATTGGCGTTTACAGATTTTGGAAAAAACATACAGTGTGCGAGAAAGGTCATTTTTGTCAAACTTTTTTTTTGATGCCAATCAATCCTGTTTCTGTTCAGGATCAAAAGCTTGTATGGGACCAAAATAGTACATTTCCTAACTAGTGCAAATAGTTTTTGCACGTGTAAGGGACGGTTTTTTTCATTACAAGTGCGTCAAAAAGAGAAATAACCGCGCGCGAAGCGTGCGGAAAGTTTGTTTTTTCGCACTAGTCCGGAAAAAGATTTTCAGTACAGATGGTGCCTTTTTTAGTATCTAGTGCGAGAAGTGGGTCATTTCGGCTGCCCTATATCAAAACCTAGTAACTGCTTCAGACCAAATTTTACAGGAGAGCATAAAAACACAAAAGTGTCTGCCAAAAATTTTTTTTTAATAATAGATAAAAAACTGAACATGAATCGGTTGAATACTAATCACTGTATCAATTAACATCGTAATCATATAATTTACTTTTAATACGCACGTTTTATATCTCTTACTAACTTTGAAAACGTATTCAGCCATATCAATTTCGTTCATATCCCAAGTTCAATACCTAGTAAGGGCCCTTACTAGGTATTGAACCATTATAAACTGGTAGTACCGTCATCAAACTCAAAAGATGTTCTAAATTAAAACCTAGCGTTTTTTTCTGTTAACATAATTGATGGTTTTAAATGAAACGAGCACATTAAGAACAAGATATTTATTAAAAAAAATACTTATCACTGTATCAATTAACATCGTAATCATATAATTTAGTCTTAAATTTCAAAAATTAATTGGCGTCACCCTGACCACCATGAACTAAATCAATAGATTCGTCGTTAACTGGAAGACCATTCCAGAAGGATTTCCTCGAATCCGGCATACGTTTACTAAGGTAAGTATTCCATTTTTTCCATTGGTAATGCCTCTGGGGCTTGCTATGACAGCATGGCTGGACTTCTCGTTGAATTTCGGCATGAGGAAGTCCAGCTCGTACAAAGGCTCTTTGAATCTGTAGTATTAATAATAACATGACAACATATTCAATTAAAAGTTAAGATGGAAGAATATGAATGTTAAACCTTGTTTACCTTGTTTTTTCTTTGCCATTCATACTGGTTTTCAGGTTCGATTGTTTATACGGTGGGATTAATTTTTTCAAAACATATAATTATCTTATATTAAACATGCATTATTTGAATTTATGTTGTTAAATTATGATGAAGTACCCCAATTTAAATGCTTTATATTTGCTTAGAGTGCTTTTGTAGTATATTTATAATAAATAAATAAACATTATGGTACAATCGTACATAAATCGACCCTAGATCCACAGTAAGCTCAATAAAGCTTCTGTTATGGGTACTAGATGATAATACATATATAGTATAATCGATACTTTAAAATAAATAATTTATATAAATATATTTATTGCTAGAATATGCTAGTTTTTATCCACATTAATACACCTTTATTTAGCAGATATATTATAAGCCTTTATAAACTCACAACAATATGCACTGATTAATTTGAAAAACTACTATTAAATGTATTTGTATTCAATTGATTATCATCAATTGATCAATATCATAACTATCAAACCACACAAAATTTCAATTGACACGCGTGTGATTGCGCTAGCGCATCGCCGCGGACTGACTGAACGCACATACTCTCCACGACCCGCGCGCCCCTCGCACTACGATGTTCAGATCAAAAACTTAGTATGGCTCATTGACCAGGCCAATACCTAGTATGTCCAAGCGACTTACTAAGTTTTGATATGGGGTATATGCCTTACTAGGATTTAAACTGGTAAACCGTTACTAGACATGCGACTTACTAGGTTTCAAGGCATTTAAATCTCCGGTAACAAAGCCGATTTACGAGCTGGTGTCTTTGTAGTCGGTTGCGGACTTACTAGGTAAGTCCAAAAACATCAAAAACCAATTTTCTAAGAATTTGACCCTTACTAGGTTTTGATATAGGGCAGCCGATTTTACGTCAGGTCCAAAACTTCGCAGGGCCATCTGTTCTAAAAAACGTCGCACGAGACACGTGTGAAAACGAAATTCGTAACTCGTGTCGATTTAAAACACTCCCTATCGTTCGTGTTTTAAAACATCGCCACTTGTTTCGATTTTCATGTTTTTCGCACTTGTGTCGTAATGTACTATTTCGGCTAGTAGGTAAAGCCGCAAATCGTGATTTAAAATTCCCATACAATTGTATGAAAATTATTCCTATCCAGTCCAGTACCAATAGTTTCCTAGGGGTCAACTCAACTTATGGCAATGTACAAAAAAGCGAAAATTTCAAGAAAACTTTTCATACATATACTATAGGAAAAAAGTGAAACTTTAATTACATACAAACTTTTGATCCTGAACAGAAACCGGATCGATTGGCATAAAAAAGTATGTCAAAAATTACCATTTTCTGGCACCCTGTATGTGTTTTCCAAAATCTGAAAACGCCAATTTTCATTCATTTAAAACCGAGGGAAAGTCTTCTGAGGCCATCTTCGCGTAGCTACCTCTGCATCTGGTAGCTGCCCTCACTGACCCAAAAAGAATTTCCACCCTGTATATGCGAGATGTAAGTGTTCGAAACGTAGGGATAAAGTTAAATCTAATGAATATACGCGATTTTATCCGTTTTAGATAGTTTTATTTCATTTCTTGTATAGATTGTGTATTAGACTTGTATTTATTGTATAAATAATAGAAAATTAAATTCGAATGTTTATTTTGACAGTTCGTTGGACCTTACGCGACAGTACTGCCATTTCACCGCTCCATAATGGCGGAATAGATATCAAAAACCCTCATTGCCATGTAACTGTATACATGATCTTCTTAAGTCTAAAGTACTAAATCGTAAATAAGTCATTTCTTTGTTAACACGTTCGACGCCGGTGACACAGCGTGTGTGACAAACAAAATCTGATTCCTATGCCAGTGACAACACATACGTGATCAGAGTAACCTTATTCTTATGCCACTAGCATAGTGATGTGCCGTTACCGTAAATTACGAGAACAAAGAGAACTATCGGGTAACTTTCTCGGTAAAGTTCTCCGGGCGGGTAATTATGGAGAAAGTGTTTTAAGTTATTACTTTTTTCATATTTTTTTTCCAGAATAGTACTTAATTTAGTAATAATAATCTGACCTGAAAATTACATAAACATGTGACTAGTGGAACTAGTTTATTACCAAAATTACGGTAAATTACCGGCGTAAATTACGGAGAACGTTCTCCGCGAATTTTCTCCAGAGAATTACAACAACAAAATTAATTTTTACAACGCAATATTGTTTTTTTTTTTTATATAGATTAAACATTTTGATAAAATGGGCAATAATGGTTCATAATAATGCTTGCGGTATATGTATACATAAAATAAAATTAAAAACAGCGTTTTTCGTATGAATAAAATAATTAAATTCCACGAAATCATTAAGAAACAGAATACTTACCGTGAAATTATATCTTGCAAGTTTCTTAAATAATTAGTTACATAAAAAAATAACAAGGACAATAAAAAAACGTTATAATTAAATGGTTTTTATACATTTACTATGGAAAATAAGGGAAACTTTAATTATTATGTCTGTCACGCAATTTTTTCCTCCCATGCTAAATGACAATAAAACTGTATCATCATCATCATCTTGGCCATAAGACGTCCACTGCTGAACATAAGCCTCCCCTCTGGACCTCCACATGTACCGGTTAGATGCGACCTGCATACGGTAAAGTCGTCTGTCCATCTTGTGGGTGGACGTCCTACGCTGCGTTTGCCTAGCCGTGGTCTCCATCTCCACTCGAGCACTTTTCGCTCTGCGTGCAATGTGGCCTGCCCATTGCCACTTCAGCTTGCTAATTCGGAGGGCTATGTCAGTCAGTAACTTTAGTTCGCCTACAGATCTCCTCATTTCTGATTCGATCATGCAGAGAAACTCCGAGCATAGCCCTCTTCATAGCGACTTTGAGTTTAGAGATGAGGCCGATGGTGAAGGACCACGTTTCGGCGCAGTAAGTCATAACTGGTACACACATTGATTGTAGACTTTCGTCTTAAGGCACTGAGGTATGTCGGACGAAAAGACATCGCGTAGTTTCCTGAACGCTGCCCAACCGAGTTGGATTCGGCGGTTGACCTCTTTCTGGAAGTTGGGCCTACCTAATTGGACTACTTGTCCTAGGTAGATGTAACAGTCAACAACTTCGAATGTGAGTGATGTTTTCGCCGTTCACATGATGCCAAGTCCTTGCCATTCCAGGAGCTTAAAGGCATCTTACGTTGCGGCAGTAAACAGTTTCGGAGATATAACATCGCCCTGCCTTACGCCTCTTTGCAACGGAATTGTCTTCGTAGTCTGCTCCTGTACTCGGACCAACATTGTGGCGTTGCTATTCAAACACTTCAACACTTCGATGTACCAATAGTCAATGTGGCATCGCTGAAGAGACTCAAGCACTGCCCATATTTCTACCGAATCGAAAGCTTTCTCATAGTCCACAAACGCTAAGCATAATGGCAAGTTATACTCCTCGGTCTTCTGTATAATTTGCCGCAGCGTATGTATGTCGTCTATGGTACTATAGCCTTTTCGGAATCCAGCTTGTTCGGGAGGCTGGAAGTCATCAAGTCAAAACTGTATGAAAACATTATTAGCAACATGAATAAACAGTAACATCAATCAAAATTAAATTTCACTTTTTTCCCATAGTAAATGTAGGAAAACAGTTTTCTTTCATTTTTTTTGCAGTAAGTTGTCTCTTTAAAATTATTGGTACTAGGATAGGATTATTGGATAGGAATAGAAACGATTTTTTTTATTTTCATAAATTTGTATGGGAATTTTAATTCTTAATTTGCGGCATTTCTTCGGCTTCTGATCCTGAACAGAAACAGGATCATTTTCAGTACTTTGCCTAAAATACTCTAGCACTTTACTCTTGGCCTCATTGTTGAAATATCACTAACAGTTGTGTTGACAGCACGTCGCTTCAATATGAACTGACTGAATTCAGCATTATAATTGAATAAAATTTACACCCTATTCCCAGATAATTCTTAGAAAAGGGTATCACAGGCTCATAATCACAATTGCCTATTTTAAATCCTAGGTAATTGAATACTACCGATAAGAAAACCTTTGGTAAAGCCGCTTACCGCTTACGGGTCAAGGGGTTTATACGAGTACCTATTTTACCTGCTTGAACGTCAAAATCACCTATAAAACCCTGTCATTAGTAAAATAGCATTATTATACTTAAATGTACCACATAAAGTAATATAAAATACGATGCAGACAAAATATTCATATGCAAATTGCATAGAAAAAAAATACTATGGGAGAAAGTTACCGTAATTCTCGGTAATTTACGGTAAAGTTCTCCAATGAGAATTACGGAAAGTGTGAAATTACCCGACGGCACATCACTACACTAGCATAAAGTTCTTCCTTCTACGCCAGTGCCATAGAAATGCGAACGTTTTTGACACAAGTCTCTGTTCACTTGTTCAGTCACACATGCGTGTCAATGGCATAGGAGTTCTATCAGATAATTTCGATCGGCATAGTATTAGCGCTTAGTGAAACAGTACCGGAGGTGAACGTGTTAATACTGTAGCATTTGGAATGACATTATGTATAGGTTAAAAATACCCACTGACACCTTCATATTGATATAAATTATATAATGTACGAAGGATAGAGACACATAACATTAATTTAAAACTTTAGTGATGCTTATTATTTTGTTCACAGTATGATCAAGAATCCAAAAATACTGATACTAGAAGATTAGCTAATCAAACCATAGCTATATTAAAAGACGCAACTAAACAAGATTCCGACCTTAATAAGAAAATTGAGGACTTGATTAAAAAATAAAAATGAATGACAAGAATACAGTGTTAGAGAGACTAAGCAGAAGAGATGCGCAAAGGCTGGACAAGTTGCACAAGGCACATAAAGCCAGAGAGGAAGTAGACGCCTGCAATGAAAATGAAGAATATTTCTCTGGAGCATTCAAAATAAAATCTGAGTATATTGAAGATTTGCTCTCTCAAGTACCCACATTAGAAATAAAAACTCTACCATCTCATTTTGACAATATAAAGAAAGAAGTAAATGAGCTACAAAAATATGTAATCACTTCAGCTCTGTTCTTAAAAGAGTTTAATATGCGCAAATATTTAGGAATTGTTCAAAATCTCCAAACGAAATGTTATGAGTTAGAGGATAGATATGTGCCCAGAAAGAAATTTGGTTTCACCAGAAAGAAGTTGCCTAAATCAGATAATCAGAAGCAGAATTTGGCAGATGAACATGATGGTGCAGGAAAAACCGACAGTAATAAATGGGATGAAAAACTTTTCGGGTTTGATGTAAAGGAAAATGAAATATTGTCATTGCAAAATGACGAACTGTTTCAACGGGATGTGACACTACGCAATCTGAAAAATTGCACAGTAAGCTTGAAGGGTGTAATGGGCACACTCCATATGAATAATCTAGATAACTGTGTTATTCTTTCGGGTCCCGTAACATCCTCCGTATTTTTAGATAAATGTACTAACTGCAAGATTGTAGTGGCCTGCCAGCAACTCAGAATGCACACTTCAACAAAATGTGATATATATTTGCATGTAACAAGTAAAGGGATTGTAGAAGACTGCACTGATATCAGAACTGCGCCGTATAACCTGAAGTATGATGATTTAGAGAAGCATTTCAACATGTCAATGTTAGACAAGAAAAGCAATAATTGGGACAGTCTTGACGACTTCAATTGGCTCGCCCCTGACGTTCCATCTCCTAATTGGTCAATTTTAGAAGTTTCCGATCGGATCAGTGATTGGAGTCAATACTGGACGAAAACTCCTTGAAAACAATTGGAGCGCAGATAATAAACTGGTACTAAATCATACAATAACAATAATCGGTAAACGTAATCATTCCGAACAAGAGTTGCTCTACAGCTTAATTAAATTTATTTCCTAATAATTATTTTCCTATTTATATTAATTCATAACTTGTTAAAACATACCTATATCTTTGCGTATTTTATATATCATAAAAATTATTTCTTAAAATACAAGTTACAGCATGGAATGTATTAAAGAAATCCTTGGTAAACTGCTTAGTTAATCTACGTTAACATAGATAGCATTTATTAGATTGAAACAAAATGTAATAAAGCATTTTAACACAATTCTGTTTTTGTTACTTATTGTTACAATTTTCAGAGGCTTCAGAGCAATAAAATTCATAGTGTGTTGTTCTCCACTTGGGTCACAACGCTTGATTAATATCGATTTCTAGTGGCAATATGCACCCAACATATAACTTATGTAGGTACTTAATTGGAAATAACATGTACAGTGGCGTTCAGATGAATGCATAGACAATTTATGAAAAAAATCATCTCATTCATTCTGTCCATGCAATTTTGAACCCCACTGTACATACCTACGTAGTTTGCGAGATGCGAGACATTTAATGTGGGCCCCACATACGTCTGACATTCGGATCATAATTATCTTTTCATCACACCTGTTCGGTAAGTGCGCCAATACGCTGCGGTGATGCGCGCCGTAGGTGCGTCATTACGTCCTAGTAGGCCGTTAAGGATTTTCATACAACATTACGTCGCACTAGCGCGGTCCGGCGCACGCCGCGCGCCGCGCCGAGATTTCTTTTATGAAAATGATGAAATTAAGTCATCCCTGATTTAGACCATTTTAGAGTAGTCTTGTGAAAATATATTGTTTTATTTACTTTTTTGCATCACAGGTGTGATGAAAAACATTGTGTGTACCACGGGCGGTACATGAATTATGAACTCGTGTGAAGTAAAGGCCGCGCCTTCGGCTTGGGCTTTACTTTCACACTCGTTCGCAATTCGCAAAGTCTTACTTACCGCCCTAAATACACAATGTACTATAAAATCCCCCGATATTAGTGAGTACAGTCAAGGGCAAAAATATGTATACACTTTTGCACCTTATTTTCACGGCAAAGATAAAATCGTGTATACATATTTATGCCCTTGACTGTACAGCGGCACTACCGCGAAAAACGAAATTCGTAAATTTCGAGGATTTGCCTCTCTCAATCTAATGACGCCTTCGTTGGAGTGACAGAGAAAAATCCCACGAAATTTACGAACTTCGATTTTCGCGGTAGTAGGCCTGTTTTGATACCAAGCCAATCAAGGCCTACTACCGCGAAAATCGAAATTCGTAAATTACGAATCTCGTTTTTCGCCGTAGGGCCAAAGGACGCGATGATCGGTGGTTGGACCCAACCGTGTAGCATACCTATAACGCGACGCGGACTTACTTTTCCTCAATCCCCCTCGGCCTCGTACTCGCACAATGCTTTTAGCTTTTAATAGATTAAAATCTGACGGCGGCAGCTCATGGTACGGTTACAGTAGTGCCATCCAAGTGTAGAAAGCAGTATTTGGCTATGAAACCCTTTAGCAAAAAGCTGCCTTAATTTTTAGGCAAAAAGCGATTTTTTGCTATGGAGTTTCATAGCAAATACTAGGACGGCAGTGTAGAATACATAATTCGTCGCTCATCGTCTAATACCA